>CM035437.1:1350000-1507500 GCA_020310875.1 Ceratopteris richardii | reverse complement strand
TATATATAATAAAATAATTTTATAGATAAATAAATATGAGAAGAGCTAGTGTTTTAAGTAAATAAATTAAATATATATAATTAAATATATAAAAATAGGATTTTAATTCTATAAGAAATAGACATATATATAATACATATAACACATATACACTATCTATCTATATATATATATATATATATATATATATATATATATATATATATATATATATATATATATATATATATATATATATATATATATACATATATATATATATATATACATATATATATATATATATATATATATATATATATATATATATATATATATATATATATATATGTATGTATATATATATATATATATATACATATATATATATATATATATATATATATATATATATATATATATATATATATATATATATATATTAGCATCAGGGTTTTAGGGATTTTAGGTTATTTATGATATATAGAACATAGTCTTTAGGATTTTTAATATATATATATAAAAATATGATTTTAGGATTAGGTCTTTAGGATTAGGGTTTTAGGTTTTTTAGGTCTTTAGGTCTTTAGGTTTTAGTATTTCAGGTTTAAGTCTTTAGGATTATGATTTTTAGGTTTAATAAAAAAAATCAAGCATTCTAAAATGTCCATATTGTATCAGATGGCTATATTGGATCTGGAGGAGAGAATGGCATGTCCTTTGCACTAAGTGCAAGTATCAAATTTATCAGAAAGGAAAGATTTATACTGCGCATGTTAGAGAGTATGGATCCTTTGACAAACATTGACTACAAAACCTATGCTACCATTTGCATGGTCCCCCAAGTGAGTAGATGGACCCAAACGACCTTCCAATAGTAACCTCTTGTGGACAAAAGAGAACAAAAACGGAGTTTGAAGTACAAGCAAGTACTAATAGCAATACACGGAATGAACACATGGAAGAAATGCTCAAAGCATTTTATGAGATGGATGAAGATCATGATGGTGGAGAAGATGTCGAGAGTTTCATGGACACAATAGAAGTTCCACAATCAGAAGTCGGTGAAGAATACAAAAACATGTGAAGACTAGCTCATTTACCACTGTACCATGGAGCCAAGATATCTATCCTATGTGCATCACTCGCGATGCTCAATTTGCAATCCATTTATGGATGGTCAGATAGTAGTGTCTCTGAATTGTTCAGGTATGTGGATTTGAAATAAACATTCATTGCTGTATAAAAATATTGTTATTTACTAATACCGTTCTATTTGCTTATTGCAGGCTTCTTGAAGATCAATTTTTGCCATAGGGAAATGAGATGCCTCCAACACGTGGAGATACAGAAAAACGTTTATAGTCCAAACACTTGTACGTATTAATTTTTCTTTATTTTTTTGCTAGGTTCTTTTGTACACTACCATTTCTCTATATTACCTATCATATGCTAATTATTTGAGTTCTTTTGTTATAGAGCACGATGGGAGACAGTCCTCCAGTCACTCCACATTCCATGATAGAGGAGCAGTTCTTAGAGTTCATCTCTTAGGTGTCTCCTGTGTATATGGCTGTTGCATCACAATACTGGATCCCTCGTGGTAGCATTTCCCCCGGCCTCACTCTTGCCGGCCTCACTCCTGTTGGTCTCACTCTTGCTGGCCTCACTCCCACCGGTGTCACTCCTACCGGCATCACTCTTGCGGGTGGTTCTACTCTCGTCGGAGGTATGTATCCTAGCTTTATGACTCCACCATGACCATCTTTTCAGCCATCCCCTACTGGCTCTAATAGTAGACATGTGCGTTGACACCTCAGCACGTGTCACTCTAGCACAATGGTGAGTACCAACGTGAGAAGATTCACCTCATAATTGTCAATCCGTGGAGACGTGAGGACTAGTATGAAGACTATGAGCAAGTGAAGGCACAAGTGCGTGAGTGAGAAGCACACAAGCATGCACACACATACACACACACGCGCACACAAGGCAAGAACAAGGAGAGGAACAATGGAGGTCTTTGCATTAGTCAAAAAATCTCTTACATAAGCTCAATTCACAAACAATCTAACCCCAAAAATGAGCTCTCTAGCTCTTTTTATAGTTTTCTAACTAGCTTTGGTCTTGTCCAGACCTAGTGTCCGGCCTAGTTAAAAATTAGGTTCTAGAGTCTATTTGAGGGCTCAAACAGAGCCTAAAAATTATGAAAATTGATATGTCGCTAGTTCTAATACTCCTCAAGCTCGAGGACTCCTCGGCTTGCACAAAATGGAGTCTATTCTACCAAAAACGGGATTTACAATGTTTGTGTAGTGATTAAAATCACTTGAGTTGTAAAGAATCCATGGAAAAAAATGATTTGGCCTTGTTGCCGTATTGTGCATGACTCCTCTGTTGCTTTGTATGCCAACACTCCCCCCTTCCTAGCGTCTGTCGCCCCTGACAGACCTTTGTTCTCTCGGGTGGTCGATGTAATATTGGATGACATTGGTGGCCAGTTCATGTTCTCCTATCCTTAAGCCTCTTGCTAGATCAGCTTCCAAAGCATCCCAATTTATTGCACCAGGGGTCTCTGGTTGCGGGGTAGTGTAGTACTCAGAATACATTGCTTGTTCACAAGCAAAAAGTTGGAGCAGATGTGTTGGCTTCGGTGCGAAAATCTCTGAGTGATACTCCCAGAAACCTGATCTGAACATTTCTTCAAAGGTTTGTTTGTAACAGGCAGGGAGGTATTTGATGCGCGCATGCCAGGCGTAAGCCACACGAATACTGGGGGTGGTGCTCATGTCATACACCAAGTCATAATTGCCATTGCTGAACCCCGGGAGACGTACCTGTGGTGCGGCTGCATTTCTAAAAGTTTTCAGGACTACCTGCATCATATCTAAGATTTTAAGCATCATCTGCGCTGCTACATCTTGCATGGGCTTCAAGCACGGCATCCAGTGGTGAATGGTTCCCATCATATATGCGACCGACGGCGGTCCCTGTGGTGGCGCAATGTACGGATAGTTCAGCCATTCCTTGCATTGTGCGTTGTTCTGCACCTTAATATTGAATGCCTTCCACGACCTGCGGCGTGGGACTGGACCATAGCATGGATTGTATAGGAGGTGTAAAGGCGCGTTGTTCCATGTGCGTAGCATTTCTGGATATGTCTCTAAAAGTTTTTGCCGCCAGGTGGGTTGACGAATTTTACCTTTTTGCGCCTCTGGAGGAAGGTCTTCGGGTTGAAATTGGGTCGCAAAGGTAGGAATCTGACCCGTGACTCTTTGTATTTCTGCATTATAATCTGCCAAGATAATATAATACGGCCTGTATTGGAGTTCGGATGAGAGGATCAGTCGTCTCGATGACAAGTTCTTGAAGTAAGCCGATTGTAGCACTGTTTCCTCTATGACCCTCATGGCCTGATTTTGCACTACTGTGCGCTCTTCGTGCGAACTCCCGATTTCCTCCACTTGATGTAGCCATGGGGGCCGTGGTGCCTCGAATGTGTCCTGCGCTTCTTCTGTTTGTTGTCCTCCTGGGAATGGTTGTGGATCGTATTCTTCGTCAAACGTTTGTTCCACAGGAATTTGTACAACTTCTTCGTCCGTGGGAGCCTCTGGAGGGGAAGGTGGCCTCTCATATTGTAGTAGGCGTGTTTGCAATTCCGTGACCTGTTTCTGGAGATCTTTTATGGCCTCTACGTCTGTGAGAAGTGAAGCAGCGGAGGGGGTGGTTGGGGAGGCTGCTGTTTGTCCTTTTTGGTGTTTCTGCTTCAATTGTCCCAGTTCCTCCGATAGCTTATCATGTGCTTCAAGCAGCATGGCATAGTCTTCCAATATGATCTTGATATTATCGGGGGTCACTGCTTGAAACTTGGATGGGCTGATGGGTGCCCCCGGTGTGCTCTCAATAGCTGCCTCCAGGTTCTCTTGATTTTGTACTTGCAGACGTCGATTCTCTTCCTGAGCGGCCGCAAGATGGCGTTTGAGTAGAGCCATATTTCGTTGAAGCTTTGAGTTGCGTTCCAGCTGTGTCCGTAGGTGACCTTCTACCACCTGTATCGCTTCCTGATCTGTGTTCTGTAACTGTACCTCCAATATGCCATGAGCTTCTTGGAGAGTTTGGAACTGTGTGTGGAGGCGAGCATTTTCCTCTTCTAGTGCCGCGAGGCGGTGCTGTAGTGTTTCTGAGTGCTCGTGCAGGCGTTCATTCTGTTGCTGGAGCTGAATGTAATCTGTCCTTAAGTTTGATATACAAGCCAGCATGGTGTCCAATGCACTTCCTATAGATGAGTGGGTGGAGTTTACAGTGGGAGATGCATGGGAAGGGAATTGGGGATGGGGAAGAGTGAATGATGTGTCTATTGAAGTCGTGTGTGTGAGTGAAATTGGTGGAGGGGGAATGGGAGGGGGTGGAATCGTGGGGGGAGGTGCCGTGGGTGGTGAAATGTCCATACCTTCAGGAGTGGTTGTGAGTGTGGGGTCTGCCATATACATTGGGATGGTAGGTGGAGTGTGTGTGGAAGTGGTGAATAGATGCGAAGTGGGGTGGGGAGCTGAAAAGAAAGGAAATGGTTGAGACCCTGGTTGAAACGTTCTAGCCAGGAAGTCATGGAGGGATTGTAGAAATGGAGAGAGAGAGGTCGGGGGTTGAGGTCGTAAATTGGAGGAGGGCGCGAAGGGTTGCGTGGTAGCAGGGAAACCCATGAATGTGGATCTAGGGTCGGGATGACCTATGGCTGAGGGCATTGGGGATGGTTGCCCTAGGGCAGGCTCTAGGAGCGGTTCGGTGGATTGTGTAGTGATGGGGGTTGCTTCAAAGATTGGGTTATCAGTGGTAGAGAATAGGGTGGAACTAGAGATGGGAGTACGGAAAATGAAGGTTGGGTCGGTGGGTTGAGTGGTCGAGGAGGTTTCCACTGTTTCTGCTCTAGGAGGTGATGGTGGGGGTGTGGGTGGTAGTGGCTCGGTGGACTCCTCATGGGTGACTGGGTGCTGTTGGCTAGCCGTTTCTGTTGCTTGGGGGGCTGTCTTGGTGGGTTCAGATGTAATAGTTGGCCCTTCTGCAATTGTGATAGGAATTTGGATATTCTTACCTGAGCGTCGTCGTGTCTGGAACCTTCGTGGATCATATTGAACTGGAGACTTCCTAATGGCAGTGCGCACTGCTTCCACTACCCCTTATGTTTCTGCCATCAATAAGAGACCTTCCCGATACTCTGAGTCAACTCCTGCTTCTTCCAACAACTGAGTCATGAGTACTCTGCTACTCTGTTCGGTGAGTAGTTGTTGCGATCGCACTCTTTCCATAATCTGATACAGCCTTCGGAGTTCTGCTGTATAGGCTGGGGCTTCAGTGGTCTCCTCTTCATACGCTCCTTCTTCTTCGAGGTGTCCTTGTTGTTGACCTTGCTGAGCATCACTCCAATGTACATGTCGACCGTCTGTAGACTTTCTTCTTCTTTGTGAGGATGTGCCTTGCTCCTCTGCCTCTGAATAAAACTCCACATCAGAGAATTGTGTACTTTGTAGGAATGCTTCGAAGTCCTGGGGGTCCATTCCCTCAGCATCTCCAGTGGCAGCAAATTCGAATTCAGGTGGAACAGGAGGAGCCGATGGGGTAGCTTGTGTGGTAGTTTCAGATCCCGACCTGGGTATCCTAATGGTGAAGGGAGGTACAGTGTCCTCCCGTCGTGGCGATACCTCAGGAGTAGTCAGAACTTCCCTTGTCTGGACACAAGGGATCGCACCCCTCATGCGCTTGGATTGATGTGTGGACGTCTTGAGCCTTTTAAACATTTGTAATTGTGCCCAAGTTAAGGCACGTTCAATGGGGACATCGTATGCTAGGCACCGGTAAATAATGCGTGTGATTGCACAGCATCCGTTCACCACTAATTTCCTCGAAGACCGTTTGTTTGCTTCATACAATTGATCTATAATCCATACCGGTAGCTTGATGGGTAACGAGCCTGCTTCAGCTAAGTAGAGAGCGAACCAGATTCTCTTGTGTGGTTGTGTGAATCGGTCTTGGCCGGGAAAGGCGAAATGTTGCATGCACATGCGAAGAGGGATGGACACATTTGGGGTGAGTGCTGCCATGTCTTTAAGCCTCAATAGTTTCCTATCCTTCATGTTAGTGGGAACAAGAGCATCTTTTTCAGAGGGTACATGCGTGCCGTGCATATTTAAAGCGTCGCTTACCAATTCCACAGTAAGTTCGAACCTCTTCAACTCGTTGTTGCCTAGCAAGGAGGGAAGAACAAATGATCCGGGTTTGTCCTTTTCTTCATTAGCTTGTAATGTGGAGACCAAATAGTAACATCGGAGGAGATCTGGTTTAGGTAGTGGGGCTTCAAAGTATTCGGCCAGCCCTGCTCGTTGCCATATGGTTTGGAGATCCTCGGTGTTCTGTAAAGTCTCGAACTCTTTGGAGAAAAATTGGAATCGAACCCATGATCTGTCATACTCGCACTTAGACTCCCATATATACTTGGCCTCTCCTAATGGACCTGGCATGCCATTGAACCAATGAGAATTGGCATGGACTCTTTCTGTGATCCCTGTGGGTGGATCCGGCACCGGGATTTGCTGAAGGTGCTGCAGCTCTCTTGGTCGTTCAATTGGTGGAACATCCACAGGTAGACTATCCACATCAATTCCTACAGTGAGTATCCCTACTTGTGAGCCCGAACCTGTCGCTTCTGCCATTTTACTTCTTGCCTTCTGATTCTGTGAGAATATAGAATCATGTGTTAACATCGTAATGGACAGAATAATTCCGTAGTTGTCCCCGTCACAACATTAACATGAGGTAGATGGTGAGTTAGTGGTTAGTAAGTGCACGAAGACAGTGTGTGTAGTTAATGCTTGGGTATTCCTAGGAGACTAACGCAGTTAGTAAGTGGGGTTGAATTTACAAATTGGGGTCGGGGGGTTTATTACAGGTCTTGAGCTGCCAAATGCAGTGGATGGGTTTTTCTCTTCGTCTCGTAGAGACGCTAGAGAACATTGTAGGTGTATCAGCTTGAACATGAGGCCTTTTATGGATCGATTTACAAATGATTCTGTTCGTGCTCATGGGCCTTGGTGTGTTCGTGAGTGTTGAAAACGCGTGGATGCCGGTTGTGCGAGTGAATGGGTTACGCTGTATAGGTTGTGGCTTCGGTGTAGTTATTTGCGCCCGCAAGCAAGTCTTAGGCACCCAAATTTGTCTTGATTGTGACCTAGCCTTCATCGACTTCTTGGGCACCCAAATAGATTTCACGTTAGCAGAAGAATTTCCGAAAGACTTCTTATTAGTGTCGTGTTGTTGGTTACTAATAAGAGGCTTTGCCTGTGTGGTTGGCTGGGGTGCAACCGGGTGTTCGCCTCTCCGCACCCACACTTGTTTCACTTGCTGGGACATTTTGCTGCGCAAGTACTTTGGATCCCGGACATAGGTAGTACTCTGCTTCTTCTGCCTTTGATCCACCTTTGGTTGTTGCCTCCTTCTGGCCTTTGGAAAAGAAGGGAGTTCCTTTGCATCCCTGACTCCTTTTTTGAGATCTTCATTCTTCTGCATCACATAGCCTTGGACAAGAACAGCATGATCAACTTCATGTGCACCCCTGGAGGGACCAGGAGTCCGTGTCTTTTCTAGTTCCTTGAGTGCTCCATTATTTAACTCTACTGTAATTCGACTATGATTGACCCAAACCTGAAGAAGTCCACTTCTTAAGTTTAAGTTAACTGCTTGGTCATAGATCCAATCTTGACCCAAGACAAGAGGTTCAGTGAGATCCTCATCTTGACACACTAGTACTTTAATCGTCATTGCCTCATCATGAATATAGAGGGGAAGTTCCACCTCGCCTATGCAAGGGGTTTCCACGCCTCCCAATCCTATGAGATATGCTTCCACAGGATTGACAATTAGTTGCAACTCTTGACAGTAAGACACTCTAACAGCACTAGTGGCTGCGCCGGAGTCAATCAAGGCTCTTACGGTCCTTGCACTCTTTCCTTGTCCTATATCTAGGGTTATGAAAGGACGTCGATCAATTATTCTACGCAAGCTTGTTCCTGCGACTTCACACATGGCCATAGGATATCCTTGATCTGCATAGTCATTCGTTCTAGGCTGATCTCTACCTTGCTTTCGTAACTTCATCCTTCTGATGTGTTCTAAAGCTTCTGCTTGAGCTTCTTCTCGAACTCGCTTTTCTTCCTCTTTGCGTTTCTTAGCAGTGTTGAGTCGGCTGAGCATTTCCTCCGTGAGGGGTTCCTGATACAACTTGACTCGGCAACCGCTAATATAGTTTGGGAGAATATCACCTTCTAGCGTGGCTAATTGTACTGCTCCACTCGTGGAGATCCTATTGATAATCATAGGTCCGTAGCCTCTCTTTTCTAGTTTCCTTGCGTGTTGTTTCAGTGTATAGACTAAAACTAGATCTCCTGCTTTCAAGCCCTTATTCTTCACATGGGCATCGAAATATGCCTTCTGTCTCTTCTTGGCTGCATATATTCCGGCAGCGGCTCTCAGTCTTGTTTCCCCTAATCGTTCAAGGTCAAAGATCCTAGAGGAGAGCTCATGACCTGTCCATTCGTACTCTTGTGCTACTTTCAACGTAGGGATCAAAAAGTCTAGCGGTAGCACAGCATTTTGTCCAAACACCATTTGAAAGGGCGTGGCTTGGAGTACCGTTTTGTAGGCAACTCGGTATGCCCAAACAGCATGGTGTAGCTGTTTGTCCCAATCAGAGCGTTTATTATTCACTAATTTCGTCAATACATTGCATAAGATCTTGTTGGTACTCTCAGCTTGGCCATTTGCTTGAGGGTGATAGGGGGCAGACTTCTTATGTATTACTAAGAATTCTTTGAGCAGATTTTCAATAACTTCGTTCAAGAAGTGAGTGCCTCTATCGCTTACAAGCTCTATGGGTAGTCCGTATCTAGTGAACACATTCTCAAATAAAAACTTAGCAGTTGTTTGAGCATCGTTCTTCGTTGTGGCTTTTACCTCCACCCACTTAGTTAGATAGTCTGTTGCAACAATGATATATTCTGCATGGGAACCCTTAGCTGGGGGATTAATAGGACCTACGAAGTCTATTCCCCACTTAGAGAAAGCACGTCCACCCATCATAGGTTTCAGTGGCATCTCATCTTTACGTATAGGATATTGGGTTCGCTGACAGACATCACACCGTTTCACATAGGTATGTGCGTCCATGTGAAGGGTTGGCCACCAGAAGCCCGCAAATAGTATTGCCTTGATCACCCGATCTGGTCCAAAGTGTCCTCCTGCTACACCTTGGTGAGCAGTGTCCAAGATCTTGAGATACTCACTCTCATGGACACATAGTCTCAGGTAACCGTCTTTACCACGCTTGTATAGATTATCACCAATGAGTGAATAATCCTGGGCTTCTTGTTCTAAACTTTTTTGCCTAGCCAGAGTCATGTCTGGAGGGAATGTTCTCGTCCTTAAGAAGGATACTAGTGGTTCACTCCAATCTGGCACTATGGACACTTGATAAAGAGTGGCGTGTTCCACAGGTGGTTTAGTGCAACAGATTGGGCATTCCTTGCACAACTTTTGGACATCCGCTTCCATAGTTGGCCAATGTACTCAGAGTATCTTTAGGGTCTGTAAAGTTCGTTGCTTTGAGTAATGTTGCTCTAATGCACCTACATGTGCTAATTGCAACCATTTAGCGTACTCATCCTCTTCTACGCAACAAGCCAAGATCCCTTGATCTGTGTGCTTGTACATACTTCCTGCCATGATGTGGTACTTTTGGGCTCTCACAACCTCCCTATCCCGTGTGTTCACCACTGGATGATTAGGCCCGTACGTCAATACTGGTACTAATGGCTTAGCCCACTACGGTACAACTTCCAAATTAAACAAGTAAGCATCAGGAAGATCATCTGATACTCCTTGTGGGGCTTCTCCAGATGTGAGCCTAGAGAGATGATCTGCTCTTAAATGAGTCCTACCTTTCCTTACCACAACCTCAAAGTCATATTCCATGAGCAAGAGAAACCATCTTACTAATCTTCCCGTATTGCATGGCTTGTTCACGAGATATAACAATGCTTGGTGATCAGTAAAAAATTTAAACTTGTTTGCAAGCAAATAGTGTCTAAATTTCTTGACTGCATATACCATGCCTAAGCCTTCTCTCTCTGTAGTGGTATAATTTCGTTCAGCTGCATTCAATTGTCTACTGGCATAGGCAATTGGGAGATCCATATTACCTTTACCAGTAGGTTGTGCAAGCACACATCCAATGGCATAATTGGATGCATCCACATGAACATGGAAGGGCTTGTTCCAATCTGGTGTGGTTAAGATTGGTGCTGAACATAATCGTTGTTTAAGCTCCTGGAAGGAATTCTCACATTCATCAGTCCATTCAAAGTTAGTCAGAAGTCCGTACATGGGCTTTGCAATGACGGCATACATGTGTATAAATCGTCGGTAATAACCACAATGCCCCATGAAAGCTTGTACTTCCTTGACATTTTTTGGCCTAGGTAGCTCTGCTATAGCTCTTACTTTCTCTTCATCCGTGGATATGCCATTCTTTGACACTATGTGTCCTAGAATCTTGCCTTGTCTGACCATGAAAACACATTTTTCTGGGTTCAGGCAGACTTGATATTCTCTACATTTGTCAAAGATTTGTCTGAGTTCAGGAATATGGGTTTGTCTCATGTTGGAATGAGCACAAAGATCATCAACATAGACTTCTAAATTCTTTCTCAAGAACTCCTTAAATACATGGCACATCAGCCTTTGGAAGGTTGCTGGGGCATTGGTAAGCCCAAATGGCATTACTCTAAAGGCAAATATGCCCCATTCTGTGGCAAAGGCTGTCTTATGCTGATCTTCTGGAGCTATGGCTACTTGGTTGTAGCCCGAAAATCCATCGAGGAAGCTGTACACTTCCTTGCCTGCTACTCTTTCCAAGAGGTGCTCCGTGATTGGAAGCGGATAGTTATCTCGAATTGTGGCTGCATTAACCTTCTTCAAGTTAATGCATACACGCAGCTTGCCATTCTTCTTGGGCACCACTACGATGGGGGATACCCACTCCGTGTGCTCAATTTCGTAGATAAATCCAGCTTCAACTAGTCTATCTATCTCTTCCTTGATTTTGGCAGCGTAGTTATCGTTATATGTATAAGGCTTTTGCTTAGAGGGTTTAGCATCTGAGGTCATGGGGATAGTGTGTGAACATATGTCAGGGTCAACACCTTTCAAATCCTTGTAACTCCAAGCGAACACATCTCTGTATTCCCTTAGCAAGGCTATTAGCGCATGTTCTTCCTCTTTTGTCAGGTCATGGCCTATGTATGTGCATCTCTCCTCTCCTTCTTCTAGGGCTACTACTATTTTCTTGGTGGTTTCTTTGTTATCATAGGCCTCTCCTGCTTGAGCCTCTCGTCTAGGCATTCTTATCATGACTCTCCTGTCATCTATCTCATATTTCTTAAAATTTTCTGGGACCTCAAACAAAGATTCTTCCTCTTCTGGTGAGGCTTCTCTCTTCTTTCGTTTCTTTCCTTCTTCCTTCGGGGTCACATGTGTTGCTAATCTTACATCATTTGTAACCTCTCCGTGCCTCTGGGGTTGAAATTCTACTTCATGGAAGTATTCTTCATCTGATGCAAATGGTGGATCCATAATGATTGACTCTAGATCGGAGTCACTTGCATCCTCAAATGCATCCGGGCTAGGTTCGCATTCTTCTAGAACTGCCTCTCCCATGATTGGCTCTATGGAGAAGACTGAAATGTCATAGCCATCCTCATCACAGTGAGGTGTCCATTGTTCTTCATTGATGGCTACGTCCATTGTTGCTAAAATTTCTGCCCAACCGTGAGGTTCAAATTCTTCGTCTGGAAAAACTACAGGTGCATAGGCTGGGTCTTGGATTGATCTATGGGTTTCTTTCGCACCTACCTCTCTGGCTTTCTCTCTGTTCTCTTCTTCTACTGCCACCTTGCACATCCATAAGTGAGTGTCTTCATGCATCCATGAGGATCCAGACCCTATGGAATGCATCGATTCTGTATCCTCTTTGGCTCTATGGATGTGATTCCATTGGATAGGAGGGACATCTCTATGAGAATAATCCTTGAGATTGACTTTGGTCGTAACACCCAAGTGTTGCAAATACAAGGAGTTGGTTCCCCAATCCTGTACCACTTGCAACTGTCGCATAAATGGTCTTCCCAAAATCATCTCGTAGGCATGATTTTTGCTGAAGTCGCATATGGCAAATGTATGCTCAAACTCGACACCACAAGTGGTGAGAGTTATTCCTTCTAGCAATCCTAGGGGTCTCTCTATGTGACCATCGGCCATCTGCAATTTCATTCTCGTTGGCCTGAGTGCCGGCTTGCCCCAACGCTTCCATAGGGAAGTGGTGGCAATTGCAACTCCTGCACCTGAGTCCAAAATTGCCTTGGTGGTGTACTCCTGATAAGTAATGGGAAGATAGGTGTTCCCTTCTTCTCCTTCACACATATCTCCTATCTTATCCAAGGGTATTTCTGGCACTGTCCTATGTGATCCTGCCTGGGAACGAGGTTTTGCTATCTCTGGTATTTGTTTGGCTACATGTTTCCATAATTCAGGTCTAACCTTGAGTAGCTCTTCTAACTTGAGATTGCACTGCACTTTAGTATTTTTCACTACCTCTGTGTTCCTAGGTATGACTGAATCTTCATTCCTTACCATGATCGTGGGGGTTCTCATACAAGTAGACTTGGCTTCCCATGGCCCCGTGAAATGGGGTAATTCCTGTAGAGAATTAGATTCGAAGTCTAATCTTTCTTGCGATTGGGTGCTCTCCTGCTCCCCATAAATGGATGGGATGTCTTGTGGGAATTGGTCATGTGCATCATCCACAAGTTCAATGGGAGGAGGCACTTCGCTTTCTTTAGCCCATTTGTCTTCTTGAATCTCTCGTAGGAATTCTGGTGTGAATCGATTCATAGAAGAAGAAGTGTCTGGCTCCGTAGAATTAGGCACATAAGTAATCTGGGAAGGAGGGCTTATTCTATCATTGGCTCTTTCCTCGCTCTCATAGATGTTTGGAGTACAAGCTTCCTGGGGAGGATTACTTATTCTATTACTTTTCCGAACAGGCTCATATGCTCCCTGAGAAGGAATGTAGGCAACCTGTGGAGGTACGTGAGCTTTCGAGGGAGGCTCATCTCCCTTTTGGGGGGAAAGATAAGCTTCTTGAGGAGGCACATGGGCTTCCTGAAGAGGCTGGCTTATCCGTTCTCTTCCCCTTTCCTTTCTTTGAGGGGAAGGTTCCTTTTCTGAGTGTGCCATTAGATTCTCCATTCTTCCCAGAGAAGGGGGGTTGTCTGGTTCGGTGGAATTGAGTACATAAGCTTCCGATGGGGGATGGGTCATATTTTTGCTTGCTTTATCTCTTTCTTGATTTTTTTCTTCCTTGGCAGATCTTGCAATTATGCCCTCTAACTTCTCTAGAAGTCCATCCAGGTGTAGTTGCGTCTTGGCTGAGCCCGAGTAATTGAATAGGCGACTAGCTTCAAACATAGTCTGAGCCAATGCGACCATTTTCGCGCAAAGCTTGGTTCTTTCTATCTCTAGGTCAGCTCTAGGGTAGCACTTGTCATGATCCGTTACATTTGGCCCTTCTTGGATTCTGGCCTGATATGCTTTAAGCATCATGTCTATGTCTTCAGGAGTGGGATCAGCTAATACTGATCCTGCTCGGGGTGGTGGGTGGGTTACGTGGGGTGTGTTAGAGGGTGGAGGGATGGAGGGTGATGGGGATGGTGGCGGTGGAAATGTGTGAGAGTGCAGTTGAGACGTGATCTCTATGATTTTGGCCTTGGTTTCTCGTAGACTTTCCTCTAGTTCACTCATCTTCTTTGCCCATTGCCTTTTCATTCTTTCACGACTATCTCTCCAAGCTCTAGTTCTTTTCTTTGTCATGCTCTCGGTTTCACTAACTTCTGGGCTCTTTTCCTGGCCTACAGTTTGGTTTTGCTGCAAAGCTTGAGCTCTTGTGACCACTTGTACTGGCGCAGTGGAAGTCACACTCCCTGTGGAGTCTACAACCAACCCAATAACATTTATAGGAGTGATTTTTGGCATATTATTAGGATTTTTAGGGCAATCTCGTAAGAGATGCTCTTTCCCACACTCTTGGCAATAACCTTGGATCGTTACTGACTGGGGCTGTGTAGGTGGAGGCAAGGGGCAATCACGAATGAGATGATCACCCTGACATCGGTAGCATGGTCCTCTAGGGAATGGGGGTCTTACCTGCCTAGGTTGGGGTCTGGGGTTGGGGGTTGCATACATGACATTCGTGTAATCTGATTCCCAACTAGGTTCATTTGGCTCTTCACTATAGTAAGACTCACCATGTTCAGGAGACTGCATGTAGTATGCCTGGGGACTATCAACATGTGTAGAATCGAAGCTATGGTCACTGGGGTCACTTTCTGAAAGCAATGGTGTTACAGGGACTATCGCTCTATTCAGGTTTTCTTCTGCAGCTGTATACTTTACTGGGATCACGTTGGATGGAGCTGGAGGTTGTTGGGCTAGCACACGCTGAGGTCTTTGTTGGTTTTGGTATGGTTGCTGATAAGGTTGCTGTGGCCTGCCATATGGTTGTGGAGGGTACTGGTTCTGGTATCTTCCCTGCGGTGGATAGGGTTGAGGGTGAGTTTGCCTAACTGTTTGCTTATTGTAGGGGCAATCTTGTGCGGTGTGATTGGTGTACCTCCGTTCTATGGTGCAGTACTGGCTACTAGGATTTACTTGGGGTTGAGCCATAACGGGACATACATTCGCCATGTGGTCGCCACCACAAGTGTAGCATCTCTTCACAGAGGCAAACCTTGGGATCTGTTTACCAGTGACACCTAATTTCTGAGCTACTTTCTCTGCCAGTTCCTCAATTGATGTGGATTGCGTGGAAGAGAGGCTAGAGGCACCATCTGAATCTTTGTATATCTTGGAAAGCTCTAATTCCTCCCCTAGGTTATCCTCGATGTCAATGCACATGCGTACACACTCTTCTATGGTCCTAGGGTCCTTCAAGTACACATAGGATCTTAACTTTGTACTCAGCAATCCATCTAAGAATAAAGCCACTTGCTTAGCTGGTGTGGGGAGCTCCGTAATAGGGCATCTTTCAAGATATTGCCTAAATCTTCGTCCTGCAAGTCTTACGGTCTCTTGAGGGGTTTGCTTGAAGCTGTGAATCAATGAGGAGGTATTATGTCTTATGCCACTCTTAGAGAATTCAATAACAAAAGCCTCCAGGAGTTGGTCTATGCTCCTAAATTGCCTCTCATTCAATGGTTGGAACCACGTAAGGGCTGTGTTCCTAAGGGTTAGACCAAAGGCATTATATTGTGTGAATAGATCCTCCACTTGTTCTGCTCTCAAGACTTGCCTAAACTCTGCCACATGATCGTATGGGTCTCCTGTGCCATCAAAGTAATTTTTCATGGACTTAACTAGCTGAGTTGGTCTCAAAGTCCTTGTGTGCTCTCTAGGTCGTGGTAGAGGGAACTCATCCGCATTTCTTTGATTCCTGTGAGCTCTAAGTGTCCCAGGTTCTACTCTATTCGTTTCCGTCCTCGTTCTTTCTCTACCCCCTGAGTTGGCAAAACTTACTTCTGGCCTATCTCTACTTCTGTCTCTTTGAGTTCCATGAGCTTGGGATGTTCCCGCTCCAGGGTGACCGTAGGACACATGTGATCTTGGTTGGGGGAAAATGATTTCACCTTTCCAAGTGTAAGCATGCATATCATTTTCTGTCACCACGAAGATCCTTTCTGAGGCGTGGTCTAAGTAGGTTACTCTGCCCGGGCTATCAGGATCCTTAAGCTCATAGATCATGATTGTTCCTACATCAAATGGCCGATCAGATTTATATCTCCAAAAGGCTTCTTCAGTTTCTCGGTTCAGAAGGAGATCTATGCTCTTATTATCTTGGGGAATCCATTCTGGTGTGATTATCCTCGTAAGAACAGATTTGCCTCGGGGTGTTCTAGGTTCTACTCCCATATTTCCTTGTTCCAAGTCACCTCAGTCCGCTTCTGAGATTACATTTCCAAATTCATCTGTCCTATCTGGGTGACTGGTGACTACGTATATGGTTCCTTCTTTGTCCAGGTATGCACCGTTTTCAAACTTGACAGCTGGATGCTCTAGTCCTATGGATTGGTCAGGGTTTTTAATCTGGACCACGGATCTTCCTAGGCCATCCTCATAGATGCTAGCACCTAATCGGTTGTTCCTAAGGTATTCCAACTGCGTTTTGTAAGGGCCTTCTACCCTGTGCAAGTATGGCACTCCAGAACTTCCCGTAGGTCTGTCCATACCTTGAGACATCTCTGACTCACTGGTCTCAGAGCTAGGATAGTATGAGTGGTGGCTCAACTGCTGGGCCCAAGACCTAGCAGTGTGGTTAACACTAGCCTCTGAAGATCTAAGGCTTTGTCTCTCCCTTACTAGATGTCGTCCTGATCTAAGGTTCATATGTCTATCTAAGTAGCCCAATTCTTTGCCCAGAGTACAACCTCGTTGCTAGTTACTTTAGATTAGTCGCTTGGTTCTTTTTGGTTATTTTATCGTGTTTGAGGTCTTGTCTGATATCACGTCGTCAGGAATATTTGAATGTTGTTTCGCACTTACAGTGGATCGTTCCACGTTAAGTTCTTTTCCTTTAAAATTCTCGACAGTACAAGGATTATGCCCTTAGCTTGAGCTTGAAAGTTTAGGTATGCTTCAACTTGATAGTTGCCTATCGTCGTCCTAACTTACTCCTACTTCTGATCGTTCTTAGCCTAAGCTAGGAATTGACGAAGAGGAGATGAGAGTATTCCGACCTTCCTTGTTGACCCTTGCTCTTTAGTGCTCGAGAAGTTGATTCTCAAGTTTGCACAAAACCCTTGCTTGGACGCTCTCAATTGCTTCTCAATAGACCTGCATCAATCCCAAGATTAGCTCCAAGTTGACCTTTCACTTGACAGACAATTTATTTCAGACACTTTCTTAATGACCCTTGTTCCCCCTTTTGTATTGCTAGAAATTTCCTCTAGAGTTCCCTTGGTGTTTCTACCCCTCTGTGTATATGCCAAGAGCTTTCCGACAAGCCCTAGAGCTCAAAAAATGGATTTCGTATGAAAAAGTTATGACCGTTCAGGGTTTAGGGGGTTAACTAGACAAACAGAACCTTTCAGGGGTTTTAATGCATTTTTCTAAGGCCTTTGTAAGTGTAGGAGTATTTGAGAGTGCAAATATGCCCAAAATTTAGCCTAAATTTCCAAAAAATTTACCCCTTAATTTTTGCCGAAAATGTCTGTCTGTCGCGATAGACGGTGTCTGTCGCGATAGACGGTGTCTGTCGCGATAGACGGTGTCTGTCGCGATAGACGGTGTCTGTCGCGATAGACTGGTCTGTCGCGATAGACGGTGTCTGTCGCGATAGATGGGTCTGTCGCGATAGACGGTGTCTGTCGCGGAATGTCTGTCTGTCGCGATAGACGGTGTCTGTCGCGGAATGTCTGTCTGTCGCGATAGACGGTGTCTGTCGCGATAGACGGTGTCTGTCGCGATAGACGGGTCTGTCGCGATAGACGCTGTCTGTCGTGGAATTTCGGTCTGTCGCGATAGACGGTGTCTGTCGCGATAGACGGTGTCTATCGTGGATTTTTGGTCTGTCGCGATAGACGGTGTCTGTCGCGATAGACGGTGTCTGTCGCGATAGACGGTGTCTGTCGCGATAGACTGAAAAAATGCAAATTTTTGAGAAACTTCTAGTGATTTAGAGTGCCCTAATGGTGTAGGTTACCGTGCCAAACACGCATTCACAAAATGTTAAGTTTTTCTGTCTGTCGCGACAGACAGAGGTCGTCGTCTCGGGACCTGTGCAGAGTCTGTCGTACCTGCGCACACTGCTGGAGGAGGTGGTACAGCAAGTTCCTGCAACAAACGCTCAAAAACACACCAAAAACAGCTAGCATGCAAGCTCTCTCTCGTTCTCTCTCACAATGAAATGAGGGAAATGAGGTGGGGAGTGTAATATGACCAAAAAACTGAAATTTTGGTGGAGATGGAAATGGAGGTGAGAGATGGTGGGGATGATGATGATGATGATGGTGATGCAAAAGTAAGGAAAAAAACGAAGAAAAATAAAGAGAAGGAAGGATATTACCTATAACTCCAATGTCTCAACTCGACGTCTTACCATCACACGCTCGTCCTCGAAGCTCTCTCCCCGGCAACGGCGCCAAATTTGGTGTCACTCTAGCACAATGGTGAGTACCAACGTGAGAAGATTCACCTCATAATTGTCAATCCGTGGAGACGTGAGGACGAGTATGAAGACTATGAGCAAGTGAAGGCACAAGTGCGTGAGTGAGAAGCACACAAGCATGCACACACATACACACACACGCGCACACAAGGCAAGAACAAGGAGAGGAACAATGGAGGTCTTTGCATTAGTCAAAAAGTCTCTTACATAAGCTCAATTCACAAACAATCTAACCCCAAAAATGAGCTCTCTAGCTCTTTTTATAGTTTTCTAACTAGCTTTGGTCTTGTCCAGACCTAGTGTCCGGCCTAGTTAAAAATTAGGTTCTAGAGTCTATTTGAGGGCTCAAACAGAGCCTAAAAATTATGAAAATTGATATGTCGCTAGTTCTAATACTCCTCAAGCTCGAGGACTCCTCGGCTTGCACAAAATGGAGTCTATTCTACCAAAAACGGGATTTACAATGTTTGTGTAGTGATTAAAATCACTTGACTTGTAAAGAATCCATGGAAAAAAATGATTTGGCCTTGTTGCCGTATTGTGCATGACTCCTCTGTTGCTTTGTATGCCAACAGCACGATACAGGTGATGGACCGTCTCATAGGTGGTCATGCTCTGGAGCACGAGGTTCTAAGTGTGGATCAACAGGTAGGTCTGGAAGAGGTGGCTCTTGTGGAGGAAGTGCGACGAACATTGTGGCGTCCACTTCTACTCCTAGAACGAGTACCTCAGATGTAGGTACGCCACGTGGTACACCACGTGGAACACCATGTACACCTTGGGGTGCTCATGACCATGATTACTCCAAGGTGTATAGTATCCGAGATGGAGCTCCACTGATGGATGCGACCGGAAAAGCAATGGGTCAGCGTATATGACAGCTTTGCTCCATATAGTTTGGACACTCTATCATGTTGAAATGGCATGAAAAAGATAAAGATCGAAAGAATTATATCACAGAGATGATTTATCAGAAGTTTCGACTAGCACATGGGTAGCCTCTTGTCAGTTCACAGTGGATTCTGCACACCACATATGAAGTTATGTCCCGTCGATGATCCGAGGCTCTTGATGCTTTCATAGCAGGCTTACCAAAGCCTGTATGATTAGATGCTGAGGAGTGGGATATCATTCACGACGAGCAATAACAGACTCTTGACTGATATCGTTGGTAGGGAGATGCCACAGCCACACGTTCAGATACGATTGGACTGTCAGTTGGGCAACGGCAGATATGACAGGATGCGTCATGAGTTTGTAAGTACCACTTGGTTTATTGAATTTGTTTTTATTAAGCTTCTCATGTATGTTCCTCTAACGTTTTGTATATTTGTTGCAGGAGCTCGTAATGGGTCTTCCTCCAACATGAATGGAGGAGGCCTATGGATATCGTCATGGATTAACTACACTATTGGAGGACTTGGAGGGACGCGGTGCGGTCCTTTCATGGGAGCGTTTGCGATGAGGTGATGATTTTATAAACTTGGTTTTTACTTGTTGTTTGTAAATCTCATGTGAATGTATTGTTGGTGTAAATTACAAGCCTACACATTTGGCTCAAAGGATACATTGAAGTCTATACATACATGAAGAAGCATAGGAACATATGCTAGTGGTTAATTACCACTTTACCTCATTGTAAAAGTCAAATTGACTTGGAATCTCTTGTAATCACCTACCAAAAGGATTCGTGGAAAAATTAGTTGTTTGATTGAAAGAATATCTCCAAGCATTTAGGAGCTTGATCATAGGGAGCCAAAAGTTTGAATTTGAATTCAAATTTGTTGGAGTTGGACGTCTCCGGAAGCACGCGAACAGCACAAGGAAGAAGAAGAAGCTTGGAGCACAACACACAAGACTGAATGTATTACTAGAGAATGTACAAAGATAAGTAGCCCATTAGGGCAATAGGCGTATATACAAGCCGGGGGAAAAAAACCTCCTAAAGAGGGAAAAAAGTGCCCCGGCAGTCCTAGAGTGTTCACACACATCACTACCTAAATATATCAACAAATCCCCCCTGGGAGTGATGCGGTGAACAAGGAGCTGGCACTCATGTATAAGGAAGTGCCAAGCTATGTGGAAATCACTCCACAAAAGGAAGTAAGCCCAAAGCTTTGCGGAAAGCTTCAAACTTCTCCCTAGGCAGAGCCTTCGTGAAAAGGTCTGCAATGTTCTCCTGCGTGGGCACATATGCCAAGCTGATCTCCCCAGCAGAGAACCTCTCCCTGACATAGTGATAATGCACCTCAATGTGCTTAGTGCGAGCATGGAACACAGGGTTCCTCGCAACTACCAATGCGCTCTGACTGTCAGTGAAGATGGTGGTGGCAGAAGACTGGCCAACACCCAAATCAGCCATAAGGCGTCTGAGCCACACACACTCAACAGTCGCTGTGAAAGCCGCCCTATACTGAGCCTCACAACAGGAAGTGGCCACAGTAGGCTGCTTCTTGCTCAACCAAGATATACATGAGCTACCAAGCATGAAGCAAAAACCACTAGTGGACACACGAGTGTCATAGCAACCAGCCCAATCTGAGTCAGAAAAAGCATGCAAATCTGGCGGTAGTGATCCCCCCTTGGGATAAAACAACCCAAGTAGCCGAGTACCACTCAAGTAGCGAAAGATGCACTTAACCGCTTTCCAATGCGTGACTCCTGGGCAATGCATAAACCTGCTCATCTGTGAGACAGCAAACTGAATATCTGGCCGAGTAATGCATAAGTAAATCAAGCATCCAACAACCTGCTGATAGAGAACAGCATCAAATGCATCTCCAGCATCATGAAGACTCAATCGTAAACTTGTCTCCATAGGAGTGGCAATAGGCTTACAGTCTTCAAGGCCAAAACACTGCAATAATGTGTCAATATATTTCGTTTGACACAAAGCCATTCCACCATCAACCTGCATAAACTGAATGCCCAAATAGTGATGCAAATGCCCCAAATCAGACATCTCAAATGAGGCATGCAAATCAGCCTTAAAATCAGCAATATGTGTCTCAATAGGACCAGTGAGCAGCATGTCATCAACATAGACAACAATGATCAGAAGCACATCATTAGCACGTTTAACATATAAGGTGCTTTCAGTTGGACTGTTCTCAAAACCATGTGCAATCAGATAGGCATGTATCTTCTCATACCAAGCACGTGGTGCTTGCTTTAAACCATATAACGCCTTCTTTAACCTGCACACCTGGTTTTCATGCCCTTTGTGCACAAAGCCACGGGGCTGAAAAACATACACTTCTTCATGCAAGTCACCATTCAGAAATGCTTTTTTAATGTCCAATTGATGTACATTCCAACCATGATGGGCTGCAAGTGCACAAATGCTCCGAACAGTAGTCATACGGCATGTAGGTGCAAAGGTCTCATCAAAATCAATGCCTCTTTCCTGCGCATAACCCTTTGCAACAAGCCTAGCCTTATACCTGTCAACTGTACCATCAGGTTTACGCTTCAGCTTGTATACCCACTTAGTGCCAATGGCCTTCTTGCCAGGAGGCAAGTTACATAAAGACCATGTACCATTCTTCATTATAGCATCATATTCAGATTGCATAGCAGCCATCCAATTTTCTGAATTTTGTGCTTCATCAAAAGAAACAGGCTCATTCTCATCACAGAGACTAGATGCAGCCATAGCATAGCAATCTGATGCAAAGGAGGCACTATGAGAGCCTGAACGAGTACGATATGACAAAGGTGCATCTAATTTGCTGTCACGCAAAGTCTGCACCAGCCATTTTGGCATAGTTTTTGCCTGCTCAATATCAGCTCTCTCATCAACAAGTGCATCATGTAAATCTGCATCAGAAATGGAATGATCTGCATCATCATATGAAACCTGCAAAGGCTGAGAAGTTGCCTCATTAGGACCAGCACTAGCCTGTCCACCTGTAAAAAGAGGCATCAAAGTATCATACATGTCTTTGGAGCTAACAGATGTCTCCTTAGTACATGAAAGCAATGGCTGAATAGCATCTTCCACAAAGACAACATCACGGCTAACCAGAATGCGTTTAGTCTGTGGATGATACAGACGATAGCCTTTACTTTCAGAACTGTACCCAACAAAAATACATTTTACTGCCTTATCATCCAATTTTCTGCGATGTTGTTCAGGCACTAATGCATATGCCAAACAACCAAAAACACGCAGATGAGCAACAGATGGCTTGCGGTCATGCCAAGCCTCATATGGAGTGATAGACTGCAACGCTTTAGTGGGACACCTGTTCAGTACATATGCTGCACACATGACAGCCTCAAGCCAGAAACTATGTGGTAAAGCCTGACTTTTAACCATGCACCTCGCCATCTCCATGAGTGACCTGTTCTTTCGTTCAACAACTCCATTCTGTTGAGGTGTATACGGCACTGTACACTGGTGTTTTATCCCACGTTCAGCCAGAAATGCATTAAAATCTGAAGACATATATTCCCCCCCTCGATCAGAACGGAGGGTGCCCATTTTACATGCTGACAGATTTTCAGCTAAAACCAAAAACTGTTTGAAGCACATGAACACTTCGGACTTTGCTTTGAGTGGATATACCCATGCATGCCTGGAAAAATCATCAATGAAAGTCACGAAGTAAAGGTAATTTCCAAAAGAGGATGTCTGCATAGGACCACAGACATCACTATGTACAAGCTGCAATTTCTGCATAGCCCGAACTGAACCATCTTTTGGAAAGGAAGAACGCTGCATTTTTCCCAAAATACAACCTTCACAAACATGTTTTCCAGGTGCCTCAAGTTTGGGCAAAGAGGACACCATTTCAGATTTCTGCAGGCGTAACAAACTAGCAAAATTCAGATGACCAAAGCGTGCATGCCAAAGCTTTGCATCTGACATAGCCTGAGAATCATGAACTGCACATGCCGAATCATTCACAGATCTTTCATAGTCTATGAGCTTATACAGCCCGCGACATAAAATGCCAGAAGCAATAATCACATCACCATTTGAGAGATCATGGACTGTACACCTGTCATCAACAAATTTCACAACCAAGCCAATCTTGGCTAATGCAGAAACTGATAACAGATTCTTTTTGATCCCTGGCACAAATAAAGCATCTGACAAAGTGAAAGAACTACCATCAGCAGTAGTCAGAATGATCTTACCAACTCCCATAACAGGATAAGAGGAGTTATTGGCGCATGTGACAGTATTCCCTGTAGGAGCAGGCTCAAGTGAAGAGAAGAAACTGCGCTGCGAGGTAATATGTTTGGTCGCCCCACTGTCAAAGTACCAAACATCTGAGTCTACTGCAGACATGCACTGATCAGGAGAAGATGGGTCAAAACTGCAGACAGTAGTAAACGCCCATTCTTCTTCCTGCACAAGATTTGCAGACTCTGTTTTTGGTGTAGAGGCCTCTGCAACAACCATTCCAGCCTCTTTCTTCTTTGCCTCTTTAGCAGCCAGTTTTGGACAGTTCTTTATGATATGATCATTGCCTTTACAGTACTTACAAAACAATTTCTGCTTTTCTGATTTTTTCTCATCTTTGTCTTGGTTCTTTGAATGTGCAGCATTTGCAGATTTCTGCTTACTAGTAGAAGAGCTCCATTTTCCTTTGCCTTTCTGACTATCCAGGAAAGCTTGATCTGCAACACGCATAATGGACCTGTTCTGCTTGGACTGATCTTCCTGCAATAGAACAGAGACTAATTCCTCAAATGACAAGGCATTCGGATTGCCTTTCATCATCAACCGAAGAGTAGAGGCAAAACTCTGATATGAATCAGGAAGACCATTCAGAACGGTCTGCACAAGTGAGCTATCTGGTATAACCTCATCAGCAGAAATCAATTGTTCCTTCAGGTCTTTGATCTTTGTAAGAAAACTGTCCATAGAATCACCTTCATTCATGTGCTCACTCTCCAACTGTTTTCGGAGGTAAGCAACACGAGCCTCATTCCTAGCCTGGTACAAAGTGGTAAGTGTATCCCAAGCATCCTTTGCTATTTTGCAAGAGCGAATGTGAGGAATAATGGCACGTTTGACAGACAAAGCTATCAATGCATGTGCCTGGGCATCTCTGCCATCCCAATGAATCTGCTCTGCAGTAGGTGCAACAGAAACAGCAGCACGAACACGAATCTGCGGAATATCATCTTCGACACCATCTTCATCAGCTCCAACACCTGTATTTGCAATACCAGTCGTTACAGGTGTAACAGGACGTCTTTCAACACCCTGCACAATGTTCCACAATCCTTTTGCAACCAGTACATGTCGCATCATATAAGCCCATAATGGGTAGTTGGTACCATCCAACTTATCCTCAACAGCCAACATACGGAATACATCACTGCTTTCAGCCATGGCCGGTGACTAAAATACCTTGATGCAGAAAATTGACTGTATCTAAAAAAGTTGAACGGAACTGCCCAAACGAGTTCTGCTAGACCTGTAGCAGACTTCGAGACGCTTAAACTGGCGAACAGAAACTGGTATATGCCTTTGGCACAAAAGGACGAAATAGCCTGCACAAGCACTGCGATAGTGCGTTCGGAGGCCGAAACGAGCTCAGATCGCGATTTTGGCACCACAGAACAAAGCTGTTTTGATCTCGGAAACACCCTGAGTATGCTCACCAAATTTCGTGCGAATCTGAGACTGCAAACGGAGGAGTGTCGACGGCGCCCTAGAAGAAGCGACGACCTGCTCTGATACCAATTGTTGGAGTTGGACGTCTCCGGAAGCACGCGAACAGCACAAGGAAGAAGAAGAAGCTTGGAGCACAACACACAAGACTGAATGTATTACTAGAGAATGTACAAAGATAAGTAGCCCATTAGGGCAATAGACGTATATACAAGCGGGGGGAAAAAAACCTCCTAAAGAGGGAAAAAAGTGCCCCGGCAGTCCTAGAGTGTTCACACACATCACTACCTAAATATATCAACAAAATTTTTTACTCATTTCTATAAAAATTGGACATGAGAAGTCGCGGGTAACAGAGAGTACTCTCGAGCCTAGCATTACTGATTTTTGAGTGTGTGTGAGGTCTACACTCTAGCCCACACCTCTCTACACCATTTGGCAATGATATTCATGCCAATGGAGTTGTATACAAATGTTCATTAATACACACATTCACATTGTCCATCTCTGAGTTCTCTGTTAGTCTACTCAAAAGTCTGTCAACTTGTCAAGGGCATATCTCGGTCAACTCTTCACCACATTCAGTAATTCAAAGCTTGTTGGATTCAGCTTGAAGTAATCTACATGCTGTCAAACTTTGAAGACATTCTATTCAGCCATTTTGGAGAAATCCATGTGAAGGTGATCTCTGGTCATTTTCTGCTACAGTCCTAAAAAGTCGGGGCTAAGCTAATTAGATACCCCTAAAAGGAATTTTTCCAATTCCTACTTTTCTTGAGTTTGTGACTTCCAAAGTTATCTGTTTTGATTCAATCATTACACACATCATTTCCAAAGTACATAGGACATTTTATGGTGTCATTGGAAAGCTAAGGAGGTCTAGTTATCAACTCTGAAGCAAAAGAGGTCTGGTACAAAGCAGGCTTAGCAGTACCTACTCAGTCTCTTGGAGCATCCATCCATCTTTCCCAACAGTGGTATCAGAGCAAGTCAAGGTAAAATGGGAGATGGTTTTCCTTCATTTATTGACAAATTGGACAGGAACAATTATCAAGCATGGTCTTTAAGGATGAAGACCTACTTACAAGGAAGGAGTCTCTATGGATACATCTCAGGAGATGAGGAATTGCCCTCATTCAAAACAAGAGGATTACCAACCAAGGAAGAACATGAAAAGCTCAACACATGGTGTGCCAAGGATGCATTGGCAAGGTCTTATTTACTCAACTCTATATCTAATTTTCTTTTGCCACATATTAGAAATTGTAAGACATCCCAAGAGACTTGGGAAACCTTGTCATCTTACTTTTCCTCCAACATAAGGGCTAGGAAAAATCAGTTGTGGATTGAATTCACAACATTAAGGAAGCAACCTAAGCAAGCTGTTTCAGAATTTGTGACCAAGATTAAAGATGTAGCAGATCAGTTAGCAAGCATAGAAGAAGAGATTGAAGAAGAACAGATTGTAAGGCAAGTGATCAATGGGATCAAGGCTGATGACAAATGGGAAAGCTTCACCACAGCTATGGATCTTTACATGGACATGCACACTCCAGATCTTACAACTCTCATGGGACAATTATTTACTCATGAAGCAAAGCTCAACAAAAATGGAGACACATCCAAAGGTAATAACTCTTCTGCCCTATACACTGATAAGAAGTCTAAAGATAAAGGCAAAAGCAAGAAGGTGGAAGATGAAGGCTCTACTTCTCAAGCCAACTATGCACGGAGAGGTAGATCTTCAAGAGGAAGAGGCAAAGGAGGTAAGCAAGGTAGGGGGAGATCTTATAACTCCTCACCATGCAACATTTGTGGTCTATCAAATCATACTACAGATGTGTGTTTCAGGAATTACAAGAATCAGAGAGGAAGAGGATATCAAAGAGGTGGCTACTCACAGTCAAGAGGTAGATTCAATCATCACCAAGGCTACAACAATAACTACAACAACAATTACAACAATAATTACAATGGCAACTACCAAGGAGGATTCAAATCCAGGAAGAATTACAACAACTACATAGAGGATGAGGATGACTCTCTTCTAATCATGAACATGACTTCAAAATCAGGTACAAATGATGACCAGCTATTCTACATTGACTCAGGATGTTCAAATCATGTGGCTGGCAATGTAGCATTACTATCTGATCTTGAGGAACCAAAAGGTAAGCATCAAGTCCAAACAGGTGATGACACAAAGGATTCTGTAGTTAAAGTTGGAAATGTTAAGACTTGTGATGGAAATCAGAATTTGTTGAGCAGGGTACTCTATGTACCAACCATTACCAAAAATTTGATGAGTGTTGGTCAGATTGTGGAGAAAGTTGCAAGTCAGATTCAACCAATATGGAGCATATGTGGAGGATCCAAGACATGGGTTCAAGAGGATTGCTAAAGGAGAAAAATTGGGTGGACCTCTTACTTTTGAGTTAGAAGATACAAAGAACATTGCACTATACAGTTATAAAGATTAGACACCTTCAGAGCTTGAGATTTCGCACAAAAGGTTAGGGCACATAGGAGAAAGAACCTTGAAACAAATGTGCAGGGACCAATGTGTGCTTGAGATACCTAATGTATCCAAGTAACATATGATTTATAAGTGTGGTGCTTGTCAATTTGGAAGTCTCACAGGTTACCCTTCTCAAGGAAAGGATACATGCATGAAGACTACCTAGAGCTTGTCCACACAGATGTATGGGGACCAAGCAAAGATCCCTCTGTCTCAGGATCAAGGTACTATGTGTCTTTCATTGATGATTATAGCAGATGGACTGTATTGTATTTCATGAAGCACAAGGATGAGGTATTTAATTGCTTTAAAAAATATCTTACACTAGTTGAAAATCAGACAGGAAGGAATTCAAAGAGGCTAAGGTCAGATGGAGGAGGTGAGTACTTCTCCAATGAATTTGAAGACTTATTGCAGGACAGAGGCATCAAAAGAGAGATAACCACAAGGTATTCTCCTGAATAGAATGGGTTAGCTGAGAGAAGAAATAGGTTAATTGTTGAGACAGCTAGATCTATGCTTAATGAGAAAAGGTTACCTAACCATCTATGGGCAGAGAGTGTTTCCACTGCCACTTACCTCATAAACAGGTTACCATCTAAGTCTCTTGATGGTATGATACCCTATGAAGCATGGCATGGTAAGAGACCCTCACTTGACAATTGCAAAATATTTGGATGTGTAGCATATGTACACATTCCTTCTCAGATAAGAGGTAAGCTAGACCCAAAGGCTGGAAAATGCATCTTTATTGGGTATGATTTAAATAAAAAATGTTACAGGTTTTATAATCCCATCAATAAGGGATTCAAGGTAAGCAGAGATGTTGTCTTTGATGAAAATGATTCTTGGTTTGAGAATGAATGCAGGAAGGTTAAGTTACCCTATGATTTGGAAGAGGAATTTCCAAGTCTTACAAAGGAGGAACCTACTCAGAATGAAGGCTCAAGTTTAGATGATGAAGACACTATCAACCTTGAAGAATTCAAAGCATGGAAGTCCAAAGGCAAAATGAAGATGAAGAAGCTTGAAGACATACCTGAATCTTCAACTCAACCATTTAGAAGATCACAAAGAGAATGGAAAGAAGCTATGGATGAGGAGATTGAAGCACTCAAAGAAAGTGACACATGGGAGTTAGTACCTAAGAAGGACTCAATGAAGGTAATAGGATCAAGATGGATCTATAAGCTTAAAAGAAATTATGATGGCACAATCAATAGGTACAAAGCCAGATTGGTAGCCAAGGGTTTTGCACAGACCCAAGGCATTGACTATGAGGAGACATTCTCACCTGTGGCTAAGATGCCAACCATCAGAGTGTTGGTAAGTGTGGCTGCATCAAAAAATTGGAATATGTACCAATTGGATGTCAAGAATGCTTTCTTGAATGGATGGATTTCAGAGGAGGTATATATGTCACAACCTCTAGGCTATGAGGATCCTAAGAAGGTAACATATGTTTGCAAATTAAAAAAGGTTTTATATGGATTGAAGCAGGCACCTAGGGCATGGAATTACAGGTTAACTACATATCTCCAAGACCAAGGATTTGTCATGAGCAAGGCAGATACTTCTCTGTTCATCAAGAGAAGTAATTCAGAGGTAATATACCTTTGTGTTTATGTTGATGACATCATCATTACAGGTAATGATGTCAATGGAATCAGATATATCAAAAGTCAAATGATCAAGATCAATGATCTTGGTCTATTGAAGTATTTTTTGGGACTTGAATTAGTCTACACTAGTTCAGGGATATATATTACTTAGAAAAAGTATATACAGGACATGTTGAAGAAGTTTCACTTGCAGGATGCTAAAGTAGCAAGCAATCCAATGGAGGTAAACCTAAAACTAAGTGCCCATGAAGGTGATGAAGTCAATAACATTACAGGTTATCAAAGTATGGTGGGTAGGTTGAACTATGCTACCTTAACAAGGATAGACATTGCATATGGAGTTAGTGTGCTAAGTCAATTTATGCACAAGCCAATGATACCTCACTTAGAGGCTACCAAGAGAATCCTAAAGTATCTCAAGGGTACACAGAACCATGGTTTGTATTTCCCTTACACTTCAGATATTGATATCAAAATTTATTCAGATGCAGATTGGGCAGGATACAAGGATGATAGGAGGAGCACTTCTAGATATATTTCTTTTGTAGGTGACAAACCAATTTCATGGTCTTCAAAGAAGCAACCTACTGTTGCTTTGTCTTCCACAGAGGCAAAATATAGACGGCTGGCTAATGCCACACAAGAAGCAATATGGATTAAGCTTTTGGATACAGAATTGGAATTATACACTAGGTCACCAATTATCTTTGGAGATAATACAAGTTCTCTTCACCTTGCAGCTGATCCTATTTATCATGCTAGGACCAAACACATAGAGGTCCATTACCATTATGTGAGAGAGAAATTGATAACCAAGGACATTCAACTAACCTATGTATCAACCAACATGCAATGTGCAGATTTGTTGACTAAAGCTTTGGATGGAACCAAACTTTGCAGGTTCAAATCCATGATTGGGTTGCAGGATATACTTGAAGATTGAAGATGAAGACTTAAGCCAAAATGTTTGTCTTGAGGGGGAGTTGTTGGTGTAAATTACAAGCCTACACATTTGGCTCAAAGGATGCATTGAAGTCTATACATACATGAAGGAGCATAGGAACATATGCTAGTGGTTAATTACCACTTTACCTCATTGTAAAAGTCAAATTGACTTGGAATCTCTTGTAATCACCTACCAAAAGGATTCGTGGAAAAATTAGTTGTTTGATTGAAAGAATATCTCCAAGCATTTAGGAGCTTGATCATAGGGAGCCAAAAGTTTGAATTTGAATTCAAATTTTTTACTCATTCCTATAAAAATTGGACATGAAAAGTCACGGGTAAGAGAGAGCACTGCGGAGCCTAGCGTTACCAATTTTTGAGTGTGTGTGAGGTCTACACTCTAGCCCACACCTCTCTACACCATTTGGCAATGATATTCATGCCAATGGAGTTGTATACAAATGTTCATTAATACATACATTCACATTGTCCATCTCTGAGTTCTTTGTTAGTCTACTCAAAAATTTGTCAACTTGTCATGGGCATATCGCGGTCAACTCTTCACCAAATTCCGTGATTCAAAGCTTGTTGGATTCAGCTTGAAGTAATCTACATTTTATCAAAGTTTGAAGACATTCTATTCAGCCATTTTGGAGAAATCCGCGTCAAGGTGATCTCTGGTCATTTTCTGCTATAGTCCTAAAAAGTCGGGGGTATAGCTTAACTTGCTAAATTGATTTCTCAGAGCATAGTTTATCATTTTACATCATTTCACTTGGAATAGGTAGCTTACTAAGCTAATTAGATACCCCTAAAAGGAATTTTTCCAATTCCTACTATGCTGGTTATACTAAGCAAAATACCCAGCAGATATCAAGACATAAATAGAAGGTTTTCTTGAGTTTGTGACTTCCAAAGTTATCTGTTTTGATTCAATCATTACACACATCATTTCCGAAGTACATAGGACATTTTATAGTGTCATTGGAAAGCTAAGGAGGTCTAGTTATCAACTCTGAAGCAAAAGAGGGCTGGTACAAAGCAGGCTTAGCAGTACCTACTCAGTCTCTTGGAGCATCCATCCATCTTTCCCAACATGTATCTCATTTCATGAATGTTCTTTGTTCCACGACTGTTGATATGGAACATTCTCTGCATGTGTATGGAAGTGGTGCACCAAAATGTTCTATTTGATTCTTATATGGCAATGCTTTTCCACATTTTGTAAAAACCTCATATATGACAATGGTTTGCCACACTCTTGTACATGCTTCATTTATGAAATATATAACTTTTTTTGTACATGGTTCATGGTTCATGGTTCATTCTGATTATCTCTTTTGTGTCCAATAATATTTTGCTTTATAAAATCATATTTCGGCTGCCATTAGAGTACACATCACATGTACTCGGTTTTTTTTGGGTAGAGTGTATTGTCTTTTGCTAAGCAACATCATGGTAATGTTGTTATATCAAAAGACAACACACTCTACCCAAAACATTTTTTACAGATATGGTCATTGGTATAAGCGATGGTAGTCCAAACAGGGTGATCAGAATAAGCATCAGTACACCCAACGAGAGCTTGTATATGCGACGGTACACCCAGCGGGAGCCGGTATATGTGACGGTACACCCAGCACAGGCGTCAGTATGATCCGCGGTATGAGCGTCAGTAATACGGATGATTATACCAAAGATCATATCGACAATTATGCTGATGGATATACCGATGTCTATATTGACGCTTTAATTGTGATGTGCATATGGACACCTACACGGATGTCGGGGCAAAAATGCACCCGTTCAATTTCCTTGTTAAATGCCTCGATATACGGTCAATCTGTTGTAGTGACCTTTACTTAGAATGTAGTTCCTTTTGATCCTCTTGATAGCTTGAGGCCTCCTTCTCTAGCTTTCACTTCAAGCTTTCACCTTTTGAATCTTCAAAGATTAATTTGTGTATATCTACAACAGTCGGGGTCCTCCTTTCTTCAATTCGGATGACTCGTACTCTGATACCACTCATGGAGATTGTTAATCTCCAAAATAACAAGTTATTCTTGATGTTATAGCACTCTATATCAAGAAAAACTCAAAACCCCACCAAGGTTGGAAGACCAATGCCAAATTATCAAACTTTGAACTAATTGTGAAGAAGCTGATTATTAAGAAAATTCTACTGCACTTAATTCACTCATTAACTAATCAAATGTGTAAAGATTTCAATGAGACTTTATATAAGGTGTCTACTAAACTTTACGCACCTTCTGCAAGTTAAATCTCTCCAAACAATTCAGTAGATCTTGAGATTCGCTCCGGACAATGTACCTATGTCTGAAACTATTCTTATGTGTAGTCGACTTTGATACCTACAATTCCTAATGCATGGTGCTACCAAACTAGACCCTATTTATTCAAATTCTTTTAGCCAGAAGTAGCTAACCTTTCAACTTAAAGAATGAGTGCTTACTTGCTCGAAACTTTACATTGAGGAGGGAGACCTGATCAAAACATGGACCATAAGGATTGCACCGATTCCTATCTTCACTTCTTCACATTTACACATGTAAATGTTCCTGTCTTCAATTTTGTCAGCCTGATTACAATAAGACTCTCAATTCTTGATCATAGATGCATTAACTATAGACTTATACATCTACAAAAGGATTTATGAAATGATCAAGCACAAAAGGAGAGATGGAGAAAGGATCGCGACTCAGACTTCAGAAGTTTTCTTCTATTCTCATGAAAACAATTGATTTGATGAATCTCATTCATTCATCACATACATTCTTCTTCTAGTCATCTATACTTGTTCTATATCTCTCTTCTCATTATGTCCTTACTCTATACTTGTATATATAGGCATATATGTACAAACTTGTCACTATTACAAAGGTATAAGTGAACTAATTTTAAGCTTAATGTACATGTACATACAAGTCTTCATCTTCTGACCATGCACTAATCTTCAAGCCTCAAAATTTGATCTTTGCTTCATTCGTTGACTTCAAATCTTTGTCCAAATCATCAATTGATGATTGTCTTGCACCAACTCACATTGATGGGTTACTAGAGAGGCATTAAGGAACTATACTAGTCCTTCTTTTTAGGTGGCAAGTTCTCTACTATCCAATATCCAAGGTTCATCCACACAAGTTTATGAGGATGTACATACCTCCTCTATGGCATCTCATAGTTCAAGCTCTATGTTATTTGGTTGATTCCCTATTCTTCCATGTGGATTTGAGACTATCTTTTCTCTCGTCAGCTTGCTTCTTCGTTAAATCCTTAGTGTAATGAACCTTCTTTTCACAATGGAAATATCTTTCCATGAACTTCTTCTTCTTTGGATTCTTCTTTGAACTATTAGAAAAACACTTTCTCTTTCCATTTTTTGAAATTATTGCATTGTTTAAACCTTGGATATTCTTCAAATGCATTTCTTCTTTGGGAAGCATTGAAAAAAAATCCTCAAAGGTAAGAGGGGAGGGTATTACCTAAGTGTTAAGTTCATTTATGAGCCTCTAATATTTTTCATCATGAATTTCAACACACATGTGAGCTAGTTCTTCAAGTGTTATCAAAGGACCAATAGTAGTCAGCTCTACTTGTAAATGGTTGATTAACTTGATAAATTCTTTAGCTTTCTCTAACTCATAGTACTTCCCATTTACTAATTCACTCTCAAGTTCTTGAATCTAAGTGTAATTCTTGGTCTCATCTTGGTGTGCCAATATGTGCCAAGCTTTTGGTGCTTTAGTGGTGTACTCCACTAGAGTAAGCACAGAATCACTTACACTCATAACAATGGCACATAATGCATCTACATTTTGCCTCTTCCAAGTTGAAGAAAGATCTTGATCAGGATGGATTGTAATTCAATTATTTGATGCAACTTCCATATAAATTGGTTCTTGATCAGACATTTTTTTCTTCTGAAATTATCCCACAACTCATAAGAGTCCAAAATTGTAAAAATTTTGAGCTTATAGAGTGTCTAATATCAAGCTTCCTTATATTGAATGTGGGTGGAAGGATGCAAATTGGTGCAGATATAACACCACCAAAAGATATGAAGCCATCACTCATGCATTATGGTGATAAAAGAAATATACTTGCAAGTTTAGATGGTAATCCTCTCTACTAAGAGATACCTAAAAATTTTCATATCATGTAAGGAAATAGTTACAAAAGAGGACACATGAGCAATTATATAAGAGAAGATAATAGATGTAGTAGAAATTCAAAATGTTACTAGTAACAAAATGTACAAAGATGATGACATTTTCCATCCATGAACTCTCAAGGTAGAGCTTAAATGGTGATCTTGACAACTATAGATAGGGAGTTAAAAGCTAGAGGTATGCTCACTCAATTTGATATCTGAGGTGTGCAAAAGCCATGCATATATAGGCTAATGGAGAGGTGCGACTTTCGACCAATGGCTAGATAGGAACATTAGAATGTGGGTCGCCATTGCTTGCATAATCCCTATACAAAACTTAGGTCGGTTCAAGGAACATAGAAATATGAATGATGTCTGATTTTGACGAGGAATATTCAATTTAGTATATTGTTGAGGTTGTTGCCCATTGACCCCCATGAAGGCAGTTGTTGGTCCCCTTGGGACCCTTGCCAAGGGGACCCATGGTGCAAGATCGTAATCATAGGACTAACTCACAAATGAATGACTGCTCACCTCCCAACCATATGCCTCTATATATAGTTGCTCGAACCAAAGAGGAACACAAATGTAACTAGAATCCACCAGAGCATGTGCCATCTCCACCATTCTTTTAATATCTTCCACTAGAGTCTACTAATTGTTGAAGTGAACTTGACTAGAGTCCACTAGTGGTTGGTGTACTCATCACTTGAGTTATGTCTCTCTGAACTCAAGTTCACTCACGTCAACTTGAGTTAGAAGGCTCTAGAGCTCCTTGGGCAAAAGTCTCTCCCCATGCTCCCCATAGGGATTGCACCCAAGACCTCCTCCTTCACAACCTTGAGACTTAACCACTAGGCTAAGTGGATCACTTGTTTAAGAGAGCACATGAACTTATGCTTAAGTCTATTCTCAAGATCTTTGGCCATAAACAAAAGTGACCAAATAGTGTCTGATTTTAGATCAGTCTGAAGCGATCGGACCCTTAGATCATAGAGTTACTTTATTACATTCTTCCCCCTTGGGAAAGATTCTCATCCTCAAAAAATAAAGCTATATATAGTAACCATAGGCGACCCCTGCGTCTCATATTCTAAAACTTGAAGAACATGCATTCATTCTATTGGTTTATCCACTTAGAACTTGAAAGTAGAAAACCTTATCTATCATTGACCAACTTAAAACTGGAGACCTAGAAAACATCCCTAGATTGTGGAAACTTTTTCCCATATTGAGTTTTTTTCATTTCCATCCTTCCATTTTACTAAGCACTCTTTGTACAAGTGACTTCTTGTATGTTTATCTCTAGTGCAAAGTATCCTTTCAGGTTCATGAGGAACTGTTTCACTTACTTGAAGTGGAGGTATAACCTGATGTTCAACTAGATTATCTAAATCTGTTAGAATCTTCCTAAGTTGGCTAACTTGGAATACTGGATGAATCCAACTATTTTCTAGAAGTTGTAATTCATAAGCCCATAAGCCAACTTTCATGGTGATTGGAAAAGGACCACAATATCTAGGCGACATCTTGGCACATTGGCCATTCTTAAACTTTTCCGATCTTTCAAGAACACAAAGATAAAATTGATCCCCAAGCTGAAAAGTAACATAAATTTGCTTTGGATCGGCATAAGCCTTTGCACGATCTTGAGCTTTCTTTAAGTTTTCTTTTGCTATCTTAAGCTTAAAGTTCATGTCTTGAAGGAATTCTTGAGCTGATTGAACTCGTTCATTTTGAAGTCCCACTACATACGGAGACCTAGGTTGGAGCCCATACATCAACATGAATGGACTAAATTCAATTGATAAATTATTGGCACTGTTATAGGCAAACTCAGCCAAAGGAAGGTAGTCTTCCTAATCAGCCTGTTTGGAAGTGTCATAAGCTCTAAGTATGTCTTCCAAAATCTGATTGAATTTCTCTCTCTGTCCATCTATCTAGGGATGTTTAGTTGTACTTAAACTTAGTTTAGTTTTAAGCCTACTAAAGACTCCTTGACAAAAATGACTTGTAAATCAAGCATCGTGATAAAAAACTTTGTCTATTGGAAGACCATAGAGTTTTTAAAGTTAATTTACAAATATTTTCGTGAGTTCTGGAGTCTTATAAGTAGTCTTGACTAGAATAAACTGAGCAAGTTTAGTCAATCAATCAATTACAACCAAGACTAGATCAAAGCCTTTTTGAGTTCGGGGTAATCCAAAAATGAAATCCATGGAAATACTTTCCCATTTTCCTTTGGGAGTCTCCAAAGGATGCAGCAATCCTCCAACTTTAAGTCATTTAAACTTATTGACTTGACATTTATGGCACTTGGATACATAGTTTCTCACATCTCGATGTAAACTAGGCCAATAAAAATGTCGTTTAACTAACTCATAGGTTTGGTTAATACCAGGATGTCCAACAATTGGAGCATCGTGGCATTCAAAAGGTACTTGATTTCATATGTTTGACATACTTGGGACACAAACCTTACCTTTATAAAGAAAATATTCATCATGGAGGGGGTAGTGTTTAAACTTTCCCTCAGAAGTACTTGCTTCATTTTGTTGAGCTTGTTCAGTTGCTTGCCATGCTTGACTGAAGCTTGGATCTTCTTTGCAACTTCCTTTCAAAGTTGAAATAAATTCAGTTTGAATTTGTATAAAACTTAGATTGTTCAGCATAGGCATCCGATTTAAGGCATCTACCACTACATTGAACTTTCCTTTCCTGTACCTACATTCATAATCCAACTCTTGTAACTATTTGGCCCATCTTGCTTTTCTACCTCTCAAATCTAGTTGGTTTGCAAACCACTTAATGCTCTCTTGATCAAAGACTATGGTTAACTTTGATCCATATAAGTAATGGCATCATTTCTTCAAAGCATTTATAATAGCAAACATCTCTCGCTCATAGGTAGAGTAGTTTTGTTGAGCAAGACTTAACTTTCTACTTTCAAAAGCTATTGGTTGGCCTTCTTGGCTTAGCACTGCTCCTACGGCAGATGAAATTGCACCTGTTTCTGATTGGAAAGGCTTGTTTGGTGGGCTTAGGAACAAGGGTCCAGGTCTTGTTCTTTTGGATTGCATCCATTTCCACTTGCATAGCTTCTTCCCACTTAGGTTGTCCTTGAGCTTCTTTGTAGTTGGAAGGCTTTGGAATTAGCCGAATCCGATGCATCAATGCATAGTTTACATAATGAATTTGTTCTCATTGCTGCTTTTCAATGAGCCTTTGTGGTCTTCTGGGAGGATGTGAAGTACTTGCCTCTGACGTGTGCTTTGAAAACACTGTGTCCCCCTCTGAAGTGTAGATAATTGGACAGAGGCTTGTATTTGGATGTTTGGTTGAGTATCTTGAAGTTCCGTTAAAGATAACATCTTTTGAAATTGTGATGGAGTGGTTCTCAAAATCGTATAGTCTATATGCTTTTGATTGTTCACTGTCACCGATGAATATATGCTTCTTAGAATTGGATTGTAACTTGTTGCGATCTTCTTTTGGTACATGGACAAATGCTTCACTTCCAAATACTCTAAAGTAATTGACATTAGGCTTTCTTACATAGTAAGCTTCTAAGGGTGTCTTGTTGTGCAATGCACTCATGGATCCTCAATTTAGTATGTGCACGGCAGTGTGCACTGCTCCTACCCAAAACTTGTAGGATAAATCTTTGTTGTGAAGCATGGTTCTTGCCATTTTCATCACACTTTGGATCCTTCTCTCAGCTTATCCATTCTGAGATGGAGTGTGTGTTTGAGTAACTTTTTATTTTATCCCTTTTTGCTTTGAGAAATTATCAAAATCATGATTGATAAATTCACCACCGCCATCTGATCAAATAGCTTTGCTTGACTTTCATGATTCATTCTCAACTTGGTTGATCCATTCTCAAAAATTAGAGAAAGTGTCTACCTTTGACTTCAAAAAATATACCCAAATGTAGCGGGAGTGGTCATCTACTAACAGAAAGAAGTAGAGTGAACCACTAAGAGAAGGGGTATTCATAGGTCCACAAAGGTCCATGTGGATTAGAACTAAAGGGTTTCTAGCTCTTGTGGAATCCTCCTTGGGAATAGGAGCTCTGTGTTGCTTGCCTTGGGTACAAGCTTGGTAGACATCATGGACTTCCCAAATCTTGGGCAATCCTTTAAGTATCAGAGAGGAGGAAATCCTTGGTAAATATGAAGTGTGGCCAAACTATTGATGCCACAAACTGGAAAGTGACTCCTTAGATAGAAAGCACGAGAGTTTGTAGAGCCCTTTGTCTTCTATGCCTTGTGCGATTATGTCTTTGGTGTGAGGATCAATCACATTAACTGAAGTGTTATCAAATAACACTTGTTTATCGTGATTGGTGATGGCCTTGATGGATAGTAGGTCCATGCACAAGTTAGGAACAAATCAGACATTTGATAATGATTTGCACTCCCCTTGGGCATTGGTAATTTGTAGTTTGATTTTCCCTTCGATGGGTAGTGTTGGTAGTAGTCAAGGTACCCAAGGACTCACAAGACAAGGAAGTCAAAGAAGGGATTCAGAGCGAAGAGAAAGCACCAGCAGACAAAGTAGTCAACGAAGATCTGGCAAGTAGGCCGTCCAAATTTTTTCGATGAAGTAATACTTCCTAAATAGTGAATTTAGTCACTCTACATCATTGTAAATACCATTTCATCTTTTTATAACTCCATGCAAGCCGAGGAGTCCTCAAGCTTGAGGAGTATTAGAAGTAGCATCGTACCAATTTTTATAATTTTTAGACTTCGTTTGAGCCCCCAAATAGGCCCTAGAACCTAATTTTTAACTAGGCCGGACACTAGGTCTGGACAGGGTCAAAGCTAGTCAAAAACTATAAATAGAGCTAGAGAGCGCATTTTTGAGGTTAGCTTGTAATAGAGTTGAACTTGTATGAGCATTTTGAAAGTAATCTAAAAGAACTCCATTGTCTTCCTCTTTGTCTTGTCGTGTGTGCGCGTGTGTGTGTATGTGTGTGCATGTTAGTGTGCTTCTCACTCACACACTTGTACCATCACTTGTTCGAGGTCTTCATACCATCCTCACGTCTTCCCGGATTGACATTAAAGGAGGTGCTACTCATCACTGAGCGACACCAAATTTTGGCGCCGTTGTCGGGGATCAAACTTTGAGGACGAGCGTGTGATGGTAAGACGTAGAGTTGTGACGTTGGCGTTGTAGGTAATTTCTTTACTCTTTCTTACTTTTCTCTTTCTTACTTCACCATCATCATCCTCATCATATCCGATCTCCATTTCCATCATCGCAAAAAGTTCAGTTTTTTTATCATATCTCCTTTCCCCTCCCATTTCCCTCATTTCACATGTGAGAGAGAGCGAGAGAGCGATTTGTGTGCTCTGCTTTTGCATGTTTTTTGAGCTTCCTTGCAGGTTTTTGCTGTATCATCCTGTCTAGCAGGCTGCGCAGGTAGGGACAAGCTCAGAACTGTCTCTGTGTCACAGACCTCTGTCGATCGCGATCGGCAGAAAATTTCATCTTTTGGTAAAACAAAGCACACCACAATGACACATGAGGAGCACATTCCAAATCATCACTTGAAATTAAAAAATTTCGTGTTTCTCTGTCAATCGCAACTGACACCATCGATCGCGATCGACAGCCACGATCGACAACCTCTGTCAATGGCGACCGCCAGACCCTATCAATCGCGACCAACAGACCTCACGACCGATCGACTGCCACATAGGATTCAATCAATTGCGATCGACATTGTCGATCGCGACCGACTGAATTTGATGATTGACACCAAAACTCACGTTGCCATGTGTCCATCACGACGACACATCCCCGATGGACTGAAATCACGGTGAAAATTACGCAAAAAGTGTCGATCGCAATTGACACCATCGATCGTGATTGACAGGATCCACGATCCACTCTGTCGATCGTGATTGATAGACGTGTCGATCGCGATTGACAGGCTTTTCGGCCAAAATTTTAGGGTTATTTAATTCCAATTTTTGGAGTAATTGGGGACTTAAAAATCACACATTTAGAGTATTGAGAGGCCTCTACACTAGTAATCTGAGAAAAAGTCGGGTTGCCTGTTGACCTGTTTTACCCTGTTTTAACTCCAAAACCCTGAATTGTCATAACTTCTTTATACGAAATCCGTTTGTTGTGATTCTTGTTTTGTTGGAAAGCTCGCGGGGAGTATAACCAAAACTTCCATTGGTTACGGTAAAATTAATATCAGGATTATTAGCTATAGTATTTTTAAGTGGACCATACCTAGGGGGAACAAAACCAAGGGATCTCTAGAATTGTTTGCCATAAAGACAGAGGGCAAATTGATATCTAAATTGCATGAATGGAAGTGATTTATTATGTCATTTGAATCTAAGTCTTGAGCTAACCTTGGGACTTTTACAGATCCATTGAGAGCACTTGAGGGCATCCAAAGCAAGGGCTTTTTGCAAGCTTGAGAACCGGATTCTTGAGCACCAAAGGGCAAGGGATCAGCAAGTGAGGTTGGAATACTCTCAACTCCCTCTGTCAATTCCTAGCTTAGGCTACACGTGAATAGTGCTAGAAGTAAGTCAGGGCAACGATAGGCACGAGACAAGTCAAGACTATCTAAGAAATCAAGTTCAAGTCAAGAGATAACCTGTGTGTGACCGACAACTTTAAAGGAAAAAACCTAACGTGGAACGATCAACTTAAAGTGCGGAAATTAACTCAAGTATTCCCGACGACGTGATATCAGACAAGATCATAAACACGATAATCAACATAAAAAAGAATCAAGTGACTGATACAAAAGAACTCAGCAACGAGGTTGTCCCTTGGGTAAAAATTGGGATTGCTCAGCTAGGCTTATGAACCTTAGATCAGGACGACACCTAGGGAGAGATAGACAAAGTCTTAGATCTTCAGAGACTAGTGTCAATCATACTGCTAGGTCTTGGGCCCAACAGTTGAGCCATCATTCGTACTACCCTAGCTCTGAGACTAGTGAGTCAAAGATGTCTCAAGGTATGGAGAGACCCACAGGAAGTTGAGGTGTGCCATACTTACATAGGGTAGAAGGCCCCTACAAGACGCAGCTGGAATACCTTAGGACCAACCGATTAGGTGCTAGCATCTATGAGGACGGCCTAGGAAGGTATGTGGTCCAAATTAAAAATCCTGACCAACCCATTGGACTCGAACCTCCCAGCAGTCAAATTTGAAAATGGAGCATACTTGGACAAAGAAGGAACCATATATGTAGTCACCAGTCACCAGGACAGGACAAATGAATTTGGAAATGTGATCCCAAAAATGGACTTAGGTGACCTAGAGCAAGGGAACATGGGTGTAGAACCTAAAACTCCTCGAGGCGAATCAGTTCTCACTAGAATCCTCACGCCAGAATGGATCCCCCAGGACAACAAGAGCATAGACCTGCTCTTGAACCGAGAGACCGATGAAGCCTTTTGGAGGTATAAGCCTGTTCAGCTTAATGAGATAGGAACGATCACGATCTATGAATTCAAAGATCTTGATAGCCCAGGCAAAGTGACCTATTTAGACAACACTTGGAAAAGAATATTTGTGGTCATAGAGCACGGTAGGCATGCCTACACTTGGAAGGGAGAATTTATTTTTCCCCGACCAAGATCTAATGTCTCTTTTGGCCACCAAGGAGCGGAAACATCCCAAGCTCATGGAGTGCAAAGGGATAGAAGTAGAGATAGACTTGAGGTAAGTTTTGCCAATCCAATAGGAAGAGAACGAACGCGAACAGAGGTGGATAGAGAAGAAACCGAGAGAACTAGAGTTCCAAGAAACCTAAGAAACATTGATGATTTTCCTCTGCCAAGGCCTAGGGAACACACCAGAAACCTTGAGACCTACACAACTGCTTAAGTCCATGAAGAACTACTTCAATGGAATAGGAGATCCATACGATCATGTGGCCGAGTTTAGGCAAGTCTTGAGAGCTGAAAAAGTGGAGGACTTATTCACGCAATACAATGCTTTAGGAACACAGCCTTTACATGGTTTCAACCACTAAATGAGAGACAGTTCAGGAACATAGACCAACTCCTGGAGGCATTCATTATTGAATTCTCTAAGAGTGGCAAACTCCTCAAGAGACGGTTAAGCTTGCAGGAAGAAGATTTAGACAATATCTAGAAAGATGTCAAATTCCGGAGCTACCCACTCCAGCCAAACAAGTGGCTTTATTTTTGGATGGATTGCTAAGTACAAAGTTAAGATCATATGTGTACTTGAAGGACCCTAGAACGATAGAAGAGTGTGTACGCATGTGCATAGACATTGAAGACAATCTAGGGGAGGAATTAGAGCTTTCAAAAATCTACAAAGATTCAGATAGTTCTACTAGCCTCTCTTCCGCTCAATCCACATCTTTGAGGAACTTGCCGAGAAAGTAGCTCAGAAATTAGGAGTCTGAAGTAAACAAATTCCAAGATTTGCCCTAGTGAAAAGATGCTATACTTGTGGTGGTGACCATATGGCGAACATATGTCCCATTATGGCTCAACCCCAAGTGAACTCTAGTAGCCAATATTGCACCATAGAACGGAGATACACAAATCACACAGCACAAGACTGCCCGTACAATAAGCAAGCAGTTAGGCAAACCTACCCTCAGCCCTATCCACAACAGGGAAGATATCAGAACGAGTACCCACCACAACAGTATGTTAGGCCTCAACAAAACTACTAACCACAATATCAAGCCCAGAAGAGACCTCAACCAGTGCTAGCCCAACAACCTCTAGCTCCAACCAATTTGATCCTAGTAAAATATGCAGCTGCAGAAGAGAACCTGAATAGAGCCATAGTGCTAGTAACAGCATTGCTTTCTGAAACTGATCCGAGTGACCATAGCTTTGATTCTGTACATATTGATAGCCCCCAGGCTTACTACATGCAGTCTCCTGAACATGGTGAGTCCTACTATAGTGAAGAACCGAGTGAACCTAGTTGGGAGCCAGATTACACAAATGTCATGTACGCAAACCCCAACTCTAGACATCAACCCATGCAGGTAAGACCCCCATTCCCTAGAGGGCCATGCTACAGATGTCAGGGAGATCACCTCATTCGTGATTGCCCCATGCCTGCACCCACACAACCCAGTCAGTAACAATACAAGGCTTTTGTCAAGATTGCGACAAAGAGCATCTCTTACGAGATTGCCCAAAGAATCCCAACAATATGCCAAAAATCACTCCTATTAACATTATTGGGTTAGTAGTACACTCTACAGGAAGTGTGACTTCCACTGCACCAGTACAGGTAGTCACTAGAGCTCAAGCTTTGCAACATAACCAAGGGGTAGGCCAAGAAAAGAGTGCAGAGGTTAGTGAAACTGAGAGCATAACCAAGAAACGGACTAGAGCTTGGAGAGATAGCCGAGAAAGAATGAAAAGAAAATGGGCAAAGAAGATGAGTGAACTCGAGGAAAGCCTACGAGAAACGAGAGCCAAGATAAGTGAACTTACATCTCAACCTCCGTCTCACACTACCCCACCACCACCATTCCCATCTCCATCCAATCCACCACCTTCTAAACCGCCTCATGCTACCCCACCACCCCCTAGAGTAGGATCAATCCTAGCAGATCCCACTCTCAAGGACCTTAACATGATGCTTAAGGCATATCAGGCCAGAATCCAAGAAGGGCCAAACGTAACCGATCATGAAAAATGTTACCCTAGAGCAGAACTAGAGCTTGAACGAACCAAAATTTGTGCTAAGATGGTGGAATTGGCTCAAACCATGTTTGAAGCCACTCGCCTCTTTAACATCTCTAGTTAAGCTAAGATGCAGTTGCACTTTGATGGACTGCTAGAAAGATTGGAGAGGCTAATAGCACAATCAAAAAAGGAAACCGCCTCTCAAAAGAAGGGCAAGCCAACTGAAAGGCTAAGCCTTCCCACCCAAGAATCTTATGTGCCCAACTCCACAGAGCCAGACATCTCTTCTGCTATGAATAGGTACACACCAGAATTCCTACTAGAGATTCAAGAAGAGAAATGGGCAAAAGAGAGTGAAGTCCCTCCTCCCATTGAACTGGTGGATGATGCACATGATCAATTCCCACAAGACATTCCTTCCATTTATGAGGATCATGAGAGCAACCAATCTCAAGAGAGATTAGACTTTGAGTCTAATTCTTTACAGGAATTACCCCACTTCACAGGCCCATGGGAAGCTAAGTCTACTTGTATGAGAGCGCCCACGGTTATGGTAAGAAACGAAGACTTAGTCATACCTAGGAACACAGAGGTAGTAAAGAATACTAAAGTGCAGTGCAATCTCACTTTAGAAGAGCTACTCCAGGTCAAGCCAGAACTATGGAAACATGTAGCCAAACAAATACCAGAGATAGCTAAACTGTTGGGAAAGATGGATGGATGCTCCAAGAGACTGAGTAGGTACTGCTAAACCTGCTTTGTACCAACCCTCTTTTGCTTCAGACTTGATAACTAGACCTCCTTAGCTTTCCAATGACACCATAAAATGTCCTATGTACTTTGGAAATGATGTGCACAACGATTGAATCAAAACAGATACCTTTGACATTCACAAACTCAAGAAAACCTTCTATTTATGTCTTGACACCTGCTAGATATTTTGCTGAGTATGACCAGCACAGTAGGAATTGGAAAAATTCATTTTATGGGTATCTAATTAGCTTATTAAGCTACCTATTCCAAGTGGAATGATATAAAATGATAAACTATGCTAAGAGAAATCAATTTAGCAAGTTAAGCTATACCCCGACTTTTTAGGACTATAGCAGAAAATGATGAGAGATCACCTCGACAAAGATTTCTCCAAAATGGCTGAATAGAATCTCTTCAAACACTTCCAGCATGCAGATAACTTCAATCTGAATCCAACAAGCTTTGAATCACTGAATTTGGTGAGGAATTGACCGAGATATGCCCTTGACAAGTTGACAGACTTTTGAGTATACTAACAGAGAACTCTGAGATGGAGAATGTGAATGTATGTATTAATAAACACTTGTATAAAACTCCATTGGCATGAACTTCATTGCCAAATGGTGTAGAGAGGTGTGGGCTAGAGTGTAGATCTCACACACACTCAAAAATCAGTAATGATAGGCTCCGGAGTGCTCTCTCTTACCCGCGACTTTTCATGTCCATTTTTATAAGGAATGAGTAAAAATTTGAATTCAAATTCAAACTTTTGGCTCCCTATGATCAAGCTCCTATATGCTAGGAGATATTCTTTCAATCCAACAACTAATTTTTCCACGAATCCTTTTGGTAGGTGATGACAAGAGATTCCAAGTCAATTTGACTTTTACAATGAGACAAAGTGGTAATTAACCACTAGCAATGGTTCCTCTGCTTCTTCACATATGTAAGATCTTCAAGATATCTTTCAAGCCAAATGTGTAGGCTTGTGATTTACACCAACAACTCCCCCTCAAGCCAAACATTTTGGCTTAAATCTTCATCTTCAATCTTCAAGTATATCCTGCAATCCAATCATGGATTTGAACCTGCAAAGTTTGGTTCTATCCAAAGCTTTAGTTAACAAATCTGCACATTGCATGTTGGTTGATACATAGGTTAGTTGAATGTCCTTGCTTATCAACTTCTCTCTCACATAATGGTAATGGACCTCTATGTTTTTGGTCCTAGCATGATAAATAGGATTAGCTGCAAGGTGAAGAGAACTTGTATTATCTCCAAAGATTATTGGAGACCTAGTAAATAAACCCAATTCTGTATACAAAAGCTTAATCCATATTGCTTCTTGTGTGGCATTATCTAGTCCTCTATACTCTGCCTCTGTGGAAGACAAAGCAAGAGTGGGTTGCTTCTTTGAAGACCATGAAATTGGTTTGTCACCTACAAAAGAGATATATCCAGAAGTGCTCCTCCTATCATCCTTGCATCCTGCCCAATCTGCATCTGAATAAATTTTGATATCAATATCTGAAGTGTAAGGGAAATACAAACCATGGTTCTGTGTACCCTTGAGATACTTCAAGATTCTCTTGGCAGCCTCTAAGTGAGGTATCCTTGGCTTGTGCATAAATTGACTTAGCACACTAACACCATATGCAATATCTATCCTTGTTAAGGTAGCATAGTTCAAGCTACCCACCATACTTTGATAGCCTGTAATGTCATTGACTTCATCACCTTCATGGGCACTTAGCTTTAGGTTTACCTCCATTGGAGTGCTTGCTACTTTAGCATCCTGCAAGTGAAACTTCTTCAAAATATCCTATATATATATTTTTTGAGTGATATATATCCCTAAATTAGTGTAGACTAATTCAAGTCCCAAAAAATACTTCAATAGACCAACGTCATTGATCTTGAACTCCTTCATCATTTGACTTTTGATATATCTGATTCCATTGACATCATTACCTATAATGATGATGTCATCAACATAAACACAAAGGTATATTACCTCTGAATTACTTGTCTTAATGAACAGAGAAGTATCTACCTTGGTCATGACAAAACCTTGGTCTTGGAGGTATGTAGTTAACCTCTAATTCCATGCCCTAGGTGCCTGCTTCAATCCATATAAAGCCTTTTTTAATTTGCAAACATATGTTACCTTCTTAGGGTCCTCATAGCCAGGAGGTTGTGACATATATACCTCCTCTGAAATCCATCCATTCAAGAAAGCATTCTTGACATCCAATTGGTACATATTCCAATTTTTTGATGCAGCCACACTTACCAACACTCTGATGGTTGGCATCTTGGCCACAGGTGAGAATGTCTCCTCATAGTCAATGTCTTGGGTTTGTGCAAAACCCTTGGCTACCAATCTGGCTTTGTACCTATTAATTGTGCCATCAAAATTCCTTTTAAGCTTGTAGATCCATCTGGATCCTATTACCTTCATTGAGTCCTTCTTAGGTACTAATTCCCATGTGTCACTCTCTTTAAGTGCATCAATCTCCTCATCCATAGCTTCTTTCCATTCTGATTTGGTTATTGCTTCTTCATATGATCCTGGTTCTTCATTTGACAAATCTTTGGCAAGATAATCAGAATGTTTAGTAACAAGAGATGTATCATACCCATATCTGATAGGTTTTTTTGCTTTCTCTTTGTGATCTTCTAAATGGTTGAGTTGAAGATTCAGGTATGTCTTCAAGCTTCTTCATCTTCATTTTGCCTTTGGACTTCCATGCTTTGAATTCTTCAAGATTGATAGTAGTCTCATCATCTGAACTTGAGTCTTCATTCTGATTAGGTTCCTCCTTTGTAAGACTTGGAAATTCCTCTTCCAACTCATAGGGTAACTTAACCTTCCTGCATTCATTCTCATACCAAGAATCATTTTCATCAAAGACAACATCTATGCTTACCATGAATCCCTTATTGGTAGGATTATAAAACCTGTAACCTTTTTTATTTAAATCATACCCAATAAAGATGCATTTTTCAGCCTTTGGGTCTAGCTTACCTCTTATCTGAGAGGGAATGTGTACATATGCTACACATCCAAATATTTTGCAATTGTCAAGTGAAGGTCTCTTACCATGCCATGCTTCATAGGGTGTCATGCCATCAAGAGACTTAGATGGTAACCTATTTATGAGGTAAGTGGCAGTAGAAACACTCTGTGCCCATAGATAGTTAGGTAACTTTTTCTCATTCAACATAAAACTAGCTGTCTCAACAATTAATCTATTTCTTCTCTCAGCTACCCCATTTTGTTCAGGAGAATACCTTGTGGTTATTTCTCTTTTGATGCCTCTGTCCTACAAGAAGTCTTCAAATTCATTGGAGGAGTACTCATCTCCTCCACCTGACCTTAGCCTTTTCAAATTCCTTCCTGTCTGATTTTCAACTAGTGCAAGATATTTTTTAAAGCAATTAAATACCTCATCCTTGTGCTTCATGAAGTACAATACAGTCCATCTACTATAATCATCAATGAAAGACACATAGTACCTTGATCCTGAGATAGAGGGGTCTTTGCTTGGTCCCCATACATCTCTGTGTACAAGCTCTAGGTAGTGTTCATGCATGTATCCTTTCTTTGAGAAGGTAACCTGTGAGACTTCCCAAATTGACAAGCACCACACTTGTAAATCATATGTTGCTTGGATAGATTGGGTATCCCAAGCACACATTGGTCCCTGCATATTTGTTTCAAGGTTCTTTCTCCTATGTGCCCTAACCTTTTATGCCAAATCTCAAGCTCTGAAAGTGTTTGATCTTTATAACTGTATAGTACAATATTCTTTGTATCTTCTAACTCAAAAGTGAAACGTCTACCTGATTTTTCTCCTTTAGCAATCCTCTTGAACCCATGCCTTGGATCCTCCACATATGCTCCATATTGATTGAATCTAACCTGCAAACCTTTCTCCACAATCTGACCAACACTCATCAAATTTTTGGTAATGGTTGGTACATAGAGTACCCTGCTCAACAAATTCTGATTTCCATCACAAGTCTTAACATTTCCAACTTTAACTACTGAATGCTTTGTGTCATCACCTGTTTGGACTTGATGCTTACCTTTTGGTTCCTCAAGATCAGAGAGTAGTGCTACATTGCCAGCCACATGATTTGAGCATCCTGAGTCAATGTAGAATAGGTGGTCATCATTTGTACCTGACTTGAAGTCATGTTCATGATTAGAAGAGAGTCATCCTGCTCCTCTGTGTAGTCGTTGTAATCCTTCTTGGATTTGAATCCTCCTTGGTAGTTGCCATTGTAATTATTGTTGTAGTTGTTGTTGTAGTTATGGTTGTAGCCTTGGTGATGGTTGAATCTACCTCTTGATTGTGAGTATCCACCTCTTTGATATCCTCTTCCTCTCTGATTCTTGTAGTTCCTGAAACACTCATCTGTAGTATGATTTGATAAACCACAAATGTTGCATGGTGAGGAGTTATAAGATCTCCCCCTACCTTGCGTACCTGCTCTGCCCCTTCCTCTTGATGATCTACCTCTCCCTGCATAGTTGGCTTGGGAGGTAGAACCTTCATCTTCCACCTTCTTGCTCTTGCCTTTATCTTTAGACTTCTTATCAGTGTATAGGGCAGAAGAGTTATTACCTTTGGATGTGTCTCCATTCTTGTTGAGCTTTGCTTCATGAGTAAACAATTGTCCCATAAGAGTTTTAAGATCTGGAGTATGCATGTCCATGTAAAGATCCATGGCAGTGGTGAAGCTTTCCCATTTGTCATCAGCCTTGATCCCATTGATCACTTGCGTTACAATCTGTTCTTCTTCAATCTCTTCTCCTATGCTTGCTAACTGATCTGCTACATCTTTAATCTTGGTCACAAATTCTCAAACAGCTTGCTTAGGTTGCTTCCTTAATGTTGTGAATTCAATCCACAACTGATTTTTCCTAGCCCTTGTGTTGGAGGAAAAATAAGATGACAAGGTTTCCCAAGTCTCTTGGGATGTCTTACAATTTCTAATATGTGGCAAAAGAAAATCAGATATAGAGTTGAGTAAATAAGACCTTGCCAATGCATCCTTAGCACACCATGTGTTGAGCTTTTCATGTTCTTCCTTGGTTGGTAATCCTCTTGTTTTGAATGAGGGCAACTCCTCATCTCCTGAGATGTATCCATAGAGACTCCTTCCTTGAAAGTAGGTCTTCATCCTTAGAGACCATGCTTGATAATTGTTCCTTTCCAATTTGTCAATAAATGAAGGAAAACCATCTCCCATTTTACCTTGACTTGCTCTGATACCACTGTTGGGAAAGATGGATGGATGCTCCAAGAGACTGAGTAGGTACTTCTAAACCTGCTTTGTATGAGCCCTCTTTTGCTTCATACTTGATAACTAGACCTCCTTAGCTTTCTAATGACACCATAAAATGTCCTATGTACTTTGGAAATGATGTGTGCAATGATTGAATCAAAACAAATACCTTTGACATTCACAAACTCAAGAAAAGCTTCTATTTATGTCTTGACACCTGTTGGGTATTTTGCTCAGTATGACCAGCACAGTAGGAATTGGAAAAATTCCTTTTAGAGGTATCTAATTCGCTTAGTAAGCTACCTATTCCAAGTAGAATGATATAAAATGATAGACTATGCTAAGAGAAATCAATTTAGCAAGTTAAGCTATACGCCCGACTTTTTAGGACTGTAGGGGAAAATGACCAGAGATCCTTTTGACATAGATTTCTCCGGAATGTCTACATAGAATTTCTTCAAACTTTGACAGCATGCAGATAACTTCAATTTGAATCCAACAAGCTTTGAATCACTGAATTTGGTGAAGAATTGACCGAGATACGCCCTTGACAAGTTGACAGACTTTTGAGTATACTAACAGAGAACTCTGAGATGGACAATGTGAATGTATGTATTAATAAACACTTGTATACAACTCCATTGGCATGAACTTCATTGCCAAATGGTGTAGAGAGGTGTGGGCTAGAGTGTAGACCTCACACACACGCAAAAATCAGTAATGTAGGCTCAAGAGTGATCTCTCTTACCCGTGACTTTTCATGTCCATTTTTATAAGGAATGAGTAAAAATTTGAATTCAAATTCAAACTTTTGGCTCCCTATGATCAAGCTCCTATATGCTAGGAGATATTCTTTCAATCAAACAACTAATTTTTCCACGAATCCTTTTGGTAGGTGATTACAAGAGATTCCAAGTCAATTTGACTTTAACAATGAGATAAAGTCGTAATTAACCACTAGCAATGGTTCTTATGCTTCTTCACATATGTAATATCTTCAAGATATCTTTCAAGCCAAATGCGTAGGCTTGTGATTTACACCAACATAAACCTCGTTCCCACGTAGGTTCTCATCGAACAATGCCAGAAATTCCTCTAGAGAAGATAGGAGATATGAGTGAAGGTGAAGAAGAAAACACCGATCTTACCATCACCCATCAAGGATACACAACCAAGACAATTCTGGACTCAGGTGCTGGAGTTTCAATTGCTACCACTTCCCTATGGAAACGATGGGGCAAGCCAGCACTGAGGCCCACGAGGATGAAATTGCAGATGGCCGACGGTCACATTGAGAGACCCTTAGGACTGCTTGAAGGAATAACTCTCACCACTTGTGGTGTAGAGTTTGAGCATACATTTGCTATCTGTGACTTTAGCAAGAACCATGCCTATGAGATGATTTTAGGAAGACCATTTATGCGACAGTTGCAAGTGGTCTAGGATTGGGGAACCAATTCCTTGTATTTGCACCACTTAGGTGTTACGACCAAAGTGAATCTCCAAGATTACTCACATAGAGATGTCCTCCTATCCAATGGAATCCCATCCATAGAGCTAAAGATGATACCAAGTCAGTGCATTCCATAGGATCAGGATCCTCATGGATGCATGAAGACACACACCTATGGATGTGTAAAGTAGCAATAGAAGAAGAGAAGAGAGAAAAAGCCAGAGAGGTAGGTGCAAAAGAGACACATAGATCAATTCAAGACCGAGCCTATGCACCTGTAGTATTTCCTGACGAAGAATTTGAACCTCACGGCCGGGCAAAAGGTTTAGCAACAATGGATGTAGCCATCAATGAAGAACAATGGACACCCCACTGTGACGAGGATGGCTATGACATTTCAGTTTTCTCAATAGAGCCAATCATGGGAGATTTGGTTTTAGAAGAATGTGAACCTAGCCCTGATGCATTTGAAGATGCAAGTGACTCCGATCTAGAGTCAATCATTATGGACCCACCATTTGCATCAGATGAAGAATACTTCTATGAAGTAGAAACTCATCCTTAGAGACATGGAGAGCTTACAAATGATGTAAGGTTAGCCACACAAGTGACCCCTAAGGATGAAGGAAAGAAAAGAAAGAAGAGAGAAGTCACACCAGAAGAGGAAGAATCTTTGTTTGAGGTCCCTAAAAACTTTAAAAAGTATGAGATAGACGATAGAAGAGTCATGGTAAGGATGCCAATACGTGAGGTGCAATCAGGGGAGGCCTATGATAACAAAGAAACCACCAAGAAAGTGGTTGTAGCCATTGAAGAAGGAGAAGAAAGATGCACGTACATAGGCCATGACCTAACAGAGGAAGAAGAGCATGAGTTAATAGCTTTGCTAAGAGAATACAGAGATGTATTTGCTCGGAGTTACAAGGATTTAAAAGGTGTAGATCCTGACATATGCTCACACACTATCCCCATGACCTCAGATGCCAAACCCTCTAAGCAAAAGCCATACACGTACAACGATAACTATGCTGCCAAGATCAAAGAAGAGATAGATCGTCTGGTGGAAGCTGGATTTATCTATGAAATTGAGCACACTGAGTGGGTATCCCCCATTGTAGTGGTGCCCAAGAAGAATCAAAAGCTACGTGTATGCATTAACTTGAAGAAGGTTAATGCAGCCACAATTCGAGATAACTATCCACTTCCAATTACCAAACATCTCTTAGAAAGAGTAGCAGGCAAGGAAGTGTACAACTTCCTTGATGGATTTTCGGGCTACAATCAGGTAGCCATAGCCCCAGAAGATCAGCATAAGACAGTTTTTGCCACAGAGTGGGGCATATTTGCTTTTTGGGTAATGCCATTTGGGCTTATCAATGCTCTTGCAACCTTCTAAAGATTGATGTGCCACGTGTTTAAAGAGTTCTTGAGGAAGAATTTGGAAGTCTATGTTGATGACCTCTGTGCTCATTCCAACATTAGACAGACACATATACCTGAACTCAGACAAATCTTTGACAAATGTAGAGACTATCAAGTCTGCCTGAACCCAGAAAAGTGTGTTTTCATGGTCAGGCAAGGCAAGATTCTAGGACACATAGTGTCAAAGAATGGCATATCCACTGATGAAGAGAAAGTAAGAGCCATCGCAGAGCTACCTAGGCCAAAGAATGTCAAGGAGGTACAAGCTTTCATGGGGCATTGTGGTTATTACCGATGCTTTATACACATGTACGCCATCATTGCCAAGCCTCTGTATGGACTTTTGACTAACTTTGAGTGGACTGATGAATGTGAAAACTCCTTCAATGAGCTCAAATGACGATTATGTTTAGCACCAATCTTGACCACTCCATATTGGAATAAGCCATTTCATGTTCACGTGGATGCATCCAATTATGCTATTGGGTGTGTATTCGCGCAACCTACAGGTGAAGGTAATATGGATCTTCCAATTGCCTATGCTAGTAGACAATTGAATGCAGCTGAACCAAATTATACAACCACTGAAAGAGAAGGAGTAGGCATGGTATATGCGGTTAAGAAGTTTAGACACTATTCGCTTACAAATAAGTTTAAATTTTTTACTGACCATCAAGCATTGTTATATCTCGTGAACAAGCCATGCAATACAGGTAGATTAGTAAGATGGTTCCTCTTGCTAATGGAGTATGACTTTGAAGTCGTGGTGAGAAAAGGCAAGACTCACTTGAGAGCAGACCACCTCTCTAGGCTCACATCTGGAGAAGCCCCACAAGGAGTGTCAGATGACCTCCCTGATGCTTACTTGTTTAATTTGGAAGTTGTACCTCAGTGGGCTAAGCCATTAGCACCAGTATTGACATATGGGCCTAATCACCCAGTCATAAACACTAAAGATAGAGAGGTAGTAAAGGCCCAAAAGTACCACATCATGGCAGGAAGTATGTACAAGCATACAGATCAAGGGATCTTGGCTTGTTGTGTGGAAGAGGATGAGTACGCTAAATGGTTGCAATTAGCACATGTAGGTGCATTAGAGCAACACTACTCAAAGCAACGAACCCTACAGACACTAAGGAGACTCGGAGTGCATTGGCCAACTATGGAAGCTGATGTCGAAAAGTTGTGTAAGGAATACCCAATCTGCTGCACTAAACCACCTGTGGAACATGCCACTCTTTATCAAGTGTCCATAGTGCCAGATTGGAGTGAACCATTAGTAGCCTTCTTGAGGACGAGAACATTTCCTCAAGATATGACATTGGCCAGACAAAGAAGTTTGGAACAAGAAGCCCTAGACTACTCACTTATTGGTGATAATTTATACAAGCGTGGTAAAGATGGTTACCTAAGATTGTGTGTCCATGAGAGTGAATACCTTAAGATCCTCGAAACGGCTCACCAGGGTGTAGCAGGAGGACATTTTGGTCCAGATCGGGTGATCAAGGCCATCCTATTTGCAGGTCTTTGGTGGCCGACCCTTCACATGGATGCACATACCTATGTGAAGAGGTGTGATCTTTGTCAGCAAACTCAGTATCCTATACGCAAAGATGAGATGCCGCTGAAACCTATGATGGGTGGACGTGCATTCTCTAAATGGGGAATAGACTTCGTAGCTCCTATTAATCCCCCAGCTAAGAGTTCCCATGCAAAATACATCATTGTGGCCACATACTATTTAACCAAGTGGGTAGAAGTGAAAGCCACAACGAAGAACGATGCTCAAACGACAGCTAAGTTCTTATTTGAGAATGTGTTCACTAGATACGGGCTACCTATCGAGCTAGTTAGTGATAGAGGGACTCACTTCTTGAATGAAGTCATTGAAAATCTTCTTCAAGAGTTCTTGGTGATACACAAGAAGTCTACCCCCTATCACCCACAAGCTAATGGCCAAGCTGAGAGCACAAATAAGATTTTATGCAATGTATTGACAAAACTAGTAAACAGTAAATGCTCTGATTGGGACAAACAGCTACACCATGTTGTTTCGGCATACCGAGTTGCCTATAAAACGGTACTCCAAGCCACTCCCTTTCAGATGGTATTCAGGCAAAATGCAGTGCTACCATTGGACTTCTTGATACCTACATTGAAAGTAGCACAGGAGCATGAGTGCACAAGTCATGAGCTCTCATCTAGAATCTTTAACCTTGAACGGCTAGGTGAAATAAGACTGAGGGCTGCCGCAAGGATATATGCAGCTAAGAAATGACATAAGGCATACTTTGATGCCCATGTAAAGGATAAGGGCTTGAAAGTAGGAGATCTAGTTTTAGTCTACACGTTGAAACAACATGCGAGGAAACTAGAAAAGCGTGGTTATGGACCTATGATCATTAATAGGATCTCAACTAGTGGAGGAGTTCAATTAGCTACTCTAGAAGGTGATGTTCTCCCTAGTTACATTAGCGGATGCAGAGTCAAGTTATATCAAGAACCCCTTACAGAGGAAATTTTAAGTCGACTCAATACTGCAAAGAAACGTAAAGAAGAGGAAAAACGAATTCGAGAAGAGGCACAGGCAGAAGCCATGGAATGCATCTGAAGATTGAAGATGAGAAGACAAGGACGAGATCAGCCTAGGACAGAGGAATATGCAGATCTAGGGTATCGTATGGCTATGTGCGAAGTTTCAAGTAATAGTTCTCATCAAATAATTGATCGACGTCCTTTTGTAACTTTAGGAATAGGACAAGGAAAGAGTGCAAGGACTGTAAGGGCCTTGATTGACTCAGGTGCCGCCACTAGTGCTGTTAAATTTTCTTACTGTCAAATGTTGAAATTAAATGTCAATCCTATAGAATCATATCTCGTAGGACTGGGAGGTGTGGAAACCCCTTGCATGGGCGAGGTGGAACTTTCCCTCTATATTCAAGATGTTTTACTGACAGTTAAAGTACTAATGTGTCAAGATGAGGATCTCACCGAACCCCTTGTCTTGGGTCAAGACTGGATCTATGAACATGCAGTCAACCTAAACCTAAGAAGTGGACTTCTTCAGGTATGGGTAAATCAGAGTCGAATTACAGTTGATTTAGACAATGGAGCACTCAAGGAACTAGGAAAGGCACATACTCCTGGTCCTTCCAGGAGTACACATGAAGATGACCATGCTATTCTTGTCCAAAACTATGTGATGCAAAGGGATGATTATCTAAACAAAGAAGTCAAGGATACAATGGAACTCCCTTCTTTTCCAAAGGCCATCGGGATGCAGCAACCAGAGGTAGATAAGAGGCAAAAGAAGCAGACTACCTATGCTCGAGGCCAAAAGAAAGTACGAAGCAAGGTGTCCCAACCACCAAAACAAATGTGGATGCGGAAAGGCGAGCACCTTATAGCGGTCAAGCCACAACAACTGGCTCAACTTCCTATTAGTGATCAACAACACGACACTAATAAGAAGTCTACCGAAAATTCCCCGGTGAAAGTGAAGTCTATCTGGGTACCCAAGAAGTTGATGAAGGCTAGCCCACAATCAAGACAAATTTGGGTGCCTAAGGCTTGCTTGCGGGCTCAAATAGCTACACAAAGACCACACCCTGTACAACATGGTCCACTCACTCGAACATCTGATACCCATTCTTATACATCACGCACGAACACATATTCACCCATGAGCACGAGTAGAATCACTTGTAATTGAGTCCCTAAAAAGCCTCATTTCCAAGCAGACACTCTCACAAAGCCCTCGAGAGTCTCCACCGAACTAAAACTGAAAGCCATCCACTATGTTTGGCTACCCAAAGCTTGTAATAAAACCCCCAACCCCCACTTGTAAATTCACCTCCACCTACTAACTGCATCATTCTCACACTGCATCTTTCCATTTAGCTCTTAGGACAAGCCGTCCACTAACCACACCCACAACCACCGATCACTCACTGACTAACTAACGTATCACTAAAAGCTCATGTTAATGTTGTAACGGGGACACGTGACCACTTGGTGTCCATTTGCAATGTTAACATTCATTTGTATATTCTCACAGAACCGGTGACCAGTCCCCTCAAGATGGCTGAGGCTGCAGGAACGAGCTCCCAGGCAGGAACGAGCACTCAGATCGTGGACATTGAAAGTCTTCCCATTGAGGAGGAATTGAAGGAACGCCCAGTGGCATTGAGAGCATTACATGCCATACCAATTCAGAATCCTCCACAGGGGCACACAATGCCAGTCAACAAAAACTCACATTGGTTCAGTGATGTGGCAGGACCTCTGGGAGAAGGCACTTACCTGTGGGAGGCAGAGATAGAGTTCAACGGGCACTGGGGCAGGTATCACTTCTTCACCAGGGAATTTGAGAAGCTTCAAAATAATGAAGGCTTGAAACCAATATGCAAGAAGGCAAGCCTATATGATTATTTCAAAGCTCAATTACCAAAGCCCGACTTTCTGAGATGCTCATACTTGATTAGCACCCTTACTCCGAGTAAGGAGAAAAAGGGATATAGCACCTTCGTCTTACCATCTCTTATGAGGGGTAATGAACTGAAGCACTTCAAGTTGACTAACAATTTGGTAAGGGAAGCTCTCAAGATGAAAGGCATGCATATCCCCACAGAGAAGGAGTCAATGGTGCCCGACAACATGAAAAACAAGAACCTGACTAAACTAAAGGACATGGTGGCAATGACACCAACTATTGCCATTCATCTTCGAATATGCATGCAGCTTTTGCATTCCCCGCTCAAGAGAGGTTCACAATGCCACCCAAGAAGATATGGTTTAGTTTGTACCTAGCAGACGCCTTTGATTTGACAATAAACATGCCGCATTGGATTATCGACCAAATACACTTGGCACATCAACAGTGGTATAAGAAGCAAAAGTCAGTGTTTATGGATGTTGTGCTCTCACAAGGATTGTTTACCGCTGCTTGGCATATGATGTGCCAATTCAACGGGCACTTGTTTGGACCAGGGTGCAAGAATTTCAACGCAGACTATCAACTACGGGGCCTCCATCCAAGAAAATGAGAGGAGCAGTTCAAATGCCTTGTGCACAGGCCAAAGGTGCTACATTGACACCAGAAACCACTCCATGGCTTCCAAGGCGAGTGCAACCATTCACTATCAGATTATCGAGGCATAGCGCAGAAGGCCCAAACCTCGTGTTTCCACCCATACCCACTGACTTAGAGTTCCCTCATGGCTTTACCCTAGAAGATCTAATTGATGAGGAAGTAGCTAGAATAATTAATGCTACTAATTTGGAGGTTGAGGCAGAGCAAGCATGCAGACAACTGATAGTCACAGACCAACCCCATCCAGTCCAACCAGAAGTAGTCGAAGTGGATGATGATGAAGAGGAGACTGCAGAAGATGAGCAAGAGGATGAACAAGAAGGACTGTCCGACAAAGAAGAGCATGAATATGAGAAAGAAGTCGTACAGGAACTTGAAGGAGCCTCGGCTTATACGAAGCAACTGAAAAAGCTGTATGATACCATCAAACGAGTTCAAGAACAACACAAACTGTCCTTGGCAGGAGGAAAAGCCCTCATGAACCAAATCCTTGAAGAAGAAGGGGTGGATGAGCAATATAGAGAAACCCTTGACATGATCACTGATGGTTTAGGGGTACCTGATGCAAGAGAACAAGGATTACGACCACCACATGCTTGAGAGATGACTCTCCTCCCAACCAAATGCCTCTATATATAGCTCTCTCCAGGGGACTGCCTTCTTGGGCAGGTGAATGCTAATCATCCAAGTGTCATCCATGTAACTACATGTGCGCCAAGTGTCTCAGTGGATGCTTCTAGAAGGTTCTAGAGCTCTTTGGGCAAAATACTCTTCCCATGTACCCCATGGGGATTGAACCCAAGACCTCGTCCTTCACACCCTTGAGTCTTAACCATTAGGCTAAGTGGATTACTTGGTTACAAGAGTAAATGACCTACCAGTAAGTCTAGACTCGAGATCTTTGGTCATACACACGGATGACCAAACGGTGTCTGATTTCAGATCTGTCTGAACCGGCCAGACCCTTGGATCATAAACTTACTTTATTACACCTGAGATGGTGCATACTGCTCTTGCACATTGGCGAAGATCAGAGAGAAGATACGACAGACGCCCCCCTCGATCAGGGAAACAAATGAATGTATTGGTATCAGAACCACAAGGCACCACATCCACGACCACGGGCACAGCTCAAACCATTCATGACACTGAGAAAGCCCATACCTCAAGTGCACCCCCGTCACCCCCTTTACCACCCCTACCTCCAACTCCGCCACCTTCACCTCCCACTACCAGTGTCACCACCACCGTCACCGCCTCAGAGTCCACTTCCCATACCGAAGCACAGACTGTGAGTCAACCCTCACAATCCACACAACCTATCACCACCCCTATTGTAAATACTACCACTGACACGGCAATTCTAACTGTAGCGGCTGAAATTCCCACTCCCCCAATCACGCTCCCTGGCGGTCCATATTCACAACTACACACACCACTGTACACCTTCACAACCATCACTACACCGACAATTCCCATGTTCACAATCACTCCCACGACTGCATCCACATATGACATCATGGACATATCACCTACTTCCGCACCTCTCCCTCCCCCCATATTTCCACAATCTCCCATTCCCCCACCACCCACTTCACCCTTTTCAAGAACAGCATACACACTCCCATTCCCTTTCCCTACCCCCCTGCATTCAACACCTTTCCCGCACCCACTCTTGTTAATAATGTGTTTAATAATATGTACCAATGTATGACTCAACTACAACAACATTACCAGCATCTAGATGCCCAGCATACGAGCTTGTTCAGAAATCATGAAACACTACAGGAGAGATTCAAATTTAGAGAAGAAGAAGAGGCAGTTACAGCAGCAGTATAGTACATTGCAAGCACAACATGATCAGTTAATCGCCAATCCACCCCAGATGGATACTGAAGAAAAACAACTTGATGAACTGTTACACACTCAGATAACAGACAATCTCAAGCTTCGACATAACCTCGCCTTACTACGCAAGCACATGTCTACCGTACTCGAAGAAAATAAATGATTACAGAAACAGAACGAAGAGAACCTGGAAGCAGCAATGGAGGGTTCATCGGAAGAAATCGACCCAGAGAATTTCAAGGCCATCCCATTGACAAATATGCAAATCGTATTGGAAACTCACGCCGATCTCTTGGAAGCACATGCTGCCTTAGAAAGAGAGTGGGATGACCTATTAAAGCAACTGGCAGCCCAGCAAGATTCACCAAAAGAGGTTACAACCGCATCAAACACATCTGAAGAAGTCGCAGAACTCAGAGCACAACTGGCAGAACTACAAAATAAAGTTCTTCAATTTGAGCATCAACCCTCTCGCCTCGTGGAACCGGAACCTGAAGACCTAGTTCCAATCGCAGTTGAGGAGATCTTTGAAGACCCATACGTACCGATGCCTGCACCAGGGGGTAAGCAAACAGAAGAAGGAATGGACACAATTGAGATCGAAGCTCCTGAATGGATGCAGAGGTTAGAGAAGGTGGCTACAACCCACGATGAGAGGGTGGCAATACAGATACAGTCGATGTCCCGATTGGAAGAAATTGTCATCAAATCCGATTACTTCAAAAACCTCTCCCATCATAGGTGGATTGGCACGTCCGATGATTTGTATGTTCCATTCTATGTCTTAATGGCATATTATAATGTTGAAATCAAGCAGCGCACAACAAAAGAACCAACCTCGGCGACACAGTTTGCACCAGAAGACATCCCTGCAAGTGCCATGCATGGGAATATATTTCAACCTACCTGGAGGATCCGTCTGCTTGAAACATACCCTGAGATGGTACGCACTTGGAATAACATGCCATTATATATCAAGTATAGTTCATGCTACTGCCCTGTCTTTCGAAGAAGGTCTTGGCCAGAGTACACCAAAACAGTTTTGACGGTTAAAGGATGTGAAAAGTGGCTAAATTATGTGTACCTAGCACCCCCTCATGGCCAACCCACAGTCAACCACATGATTTCAACCATCCAACACTGGGCAGTCAGATTCAAGAATATACCAGATATCATGGCACAGATGTGCCTCGAAATCTTTGAGCTAATGCTGGTGACATTCAGGACCTTTAAGAATGTCAAGGAACCTCATCTTTCGGCTCTCGGATTTAATGAAGGAAATCAAGACCTTGTTTATGATATGAGCACCACACCATCTATCAATGTCATCTACGTATGGCATGCTCGTATCAAGTATCTACTAGCCTGCTTCAAGCAAACGTTTGAGGAAATGTTTATCACTCGGTTCTAGGAATATCATTCAGAGATATTCATTCCCAGACCATCTCATTTATTACAGTTATTTGCTGTGGAACAGGCTCTAAATTCAGAAAAGTTACGTATGCCACATCCGAAAGTTCCTGGGCCAGTAGACTAGGATGCACTACTCACCGATTTGGCAAAGGGACTGAGATCATCAGAACATCACTTGGCGACCGATGTCGTGATTTACTATATCCAATGATCCACTCAACAAGGGTCTGTCAGAGACGACAAACGCGAGAGAGGGGGGGGGGTGTTGGCAGTAGTCAAGGTACCCAAGGACTCACAAGACAAGGAAGTCAAAGAAGGGATTCACAGCAAAGAGAAAGCACCAGTAGTCAACGAAGATCTGGCAAGTAGGCCGTCCAAATTTTTGTGATGAAGTAATACTTCCTAAATAGTGAATTTAGTCACTCTACATCATTGTACATACCATTTCACCTTTTTGTAACTCCATTTTCTGCAAGACGAGGAGTCCTCGAGCTTGAGGAGTATTAGAAGTAGCATTGTACCAATTTTCATAATTTTTAGACTTCGTTTGAGCCCTCAAATAGGCCCTAGAACCTAATTTTTAACTAGGCCGGACACTAGGTCTGGACAGGGTCAAAGATAGTCAAAAACCATAAATAGAGCTAGAGAGCTCATTTTTGAGGTTAGCTTGTAATAGAGTTGAACTTGTATGAGCATTTTGAAAGTAATCTAAAAGAACTCCATTGTCATCCTCTTTGTCTTGCCGTGTGTGCGTGTGTGTGTGTGTGTATGTGTGTGCATGTTAGTGTGCTTCTCACTCACACACTTGTGCCATCACTTGTTCGAGGTCTTCATACCATCCTCAGGTCTTCCCAGATTGACATTAAAGGAGGTGCTACTCATCACTGAGCGACAAGTAGGCTCTTGTTTTTGCCTAGTTAAACTTCTCTAGTATGATCTCCAATTTCTTAAAAGGAATCCCAATCCTTACACATGTGCGATGTTGCACCAATGTCAAGGATTCATCCTGAGAAGAACTCGAAGTTACCAGGGCATTGGCCTAAATGGAAATAAACAGGTCTTCACTAGAATAGGGAGACCTATGTTGAGATGTTTTTGAGGAGTTCTTGGAAGTGGACGGCTTTGATGTATGCTTCTTCCTATAGTGAAGTTTTTCCAAGTGCCTTGTTTTTCCACAAAAATTGTAGCTAATTTTTTTCGATGGACTATTGGAGCCGTGCTTTGGTGCGTTGCTAGTATTATGGAAAGGATGTCTAGCCTTGTGGAAGGGTCCTTTAGCTTCATGGATGTTTCTTGGGAGTAAGCTGACTTCACTCCTGAGTCATGGAGGAGCAAAAGTCAACGGACCTCTTCCGAAGTGAGAACTTGACCTCTCTTATACAGAGTGGTCACAAATGTTTCATATGACCTAGGAAGCTTGCTAAGTAATCGTATAGCCATGTCTTCACTTGAAATTTTTCATCCACAAAGTGCTAACTTGTGTTGATAATCTTTGAATTGGACACTCACTTTTATGATGGTGTTTTGTGGATGTATAGTGAGATTGTGGAATTTGGCCTCTAGAGTATAAATCTTAGAAGGTGTTTTATCTTCATATAAATTGGCCAGAATATCCCATGCTTCTTTTGAAGTCTTACATGCAGTGATGTGACCTTTTGTCATTTCGTCACATGCTAGAAGAAGTTGGCCTAATGCTCCCTTGTCCTTTACATTCCATATATTCCAAGGTCCTACATCTTTATCCTTATCAGGTTCTCGTTCTATGCCTTTGACTACCTCGTATAACATATTTGTATAGAGATGGGCCCTAATTGTATCCTTCCATAAGTTGTAATTACTGCCATTTAGCCTTTCATCTTTTGACATGAAAATCTGCATAAAAAAGGGTAAATATAATTGACTTGATGATGTGGCATTTGAAGTCATTGACATTTTCACCATTGAAACGAAGTGACCACACTTGCGAGAAAAATTGGTTCACAAAACTGAGCTGGGTTAGGGGTGGGGGGCTTAGAGTAGCCCTACACTTGCACCAAAAATGAAGTAGACACCTTGGAGAGAGGGGCGGGGGGCTTAGAGTAGCCCTATGCTTGGACAAAAACTGAGACAAGTTGACATGAGAGAAGGGCTTAGAGTAGCTCATTGTTCATAGAGAAATTCACACTTGGGGTCTTAGAATAGCCTCCCAAGGTAGATGCACACACACACAATATCCTCTTGCTCATATTTGTGCATTACAAGGGGAGGGCACTTAGTGCCTTGAGTGCTCTGAGAACTTGAGAGAGGCATAAAAAAGAGGGTTGATACCCTAGAAAAATAATCCCATAGTGAGATGAGTAAAGGGTCTTACAAATGGAGGGGTAAGTATCCTTTTGGAAAAATAAAACCCTTATGATGTGGATGCTTAATGTAATGTTCTTACAAAGGGATGTTCAAATGGAAATGAGTGGCCAAAGTGCCAAAATAAAGTATGGCAAGGAGTATAGAAAAATGCTCGTTGTTGACCTTACCAAAAGAAACATGCAATAAAGTATTTGTTTTGAAATCTCTTTGAAATATGTGGATGCTAAGGCATTTAGATGTGTTAAAAATTTATATGACCTCAAGACAAATTAATTTTTTTTTTAAATAAAGGAAGTTCAGCCTTAGCCTACTCTCTCGGAATTGAATTAATTAAAAGAAAAGTACAAGAGAAGGGGAGTAGTGCCCATGGGATCCCCCGAATCCCACAAAGGGGGGGTAGCTTTTATAGAGTTTGGATGGCAATACGTAGAGGTAAGACACCCTCTCATCACTTGCATGTAGGGCCCACATGGGTTTAAGCTTGTTGTTGTTCAAAAGGAACACTTGATGATGCCTAAAGGGGGTTTCTTACAATTAGCAATTCCTTTGCCAAGGAGGAACAATGATTTCTCAATCACCCACTCTTTGGGGGAGTCACCAAGGTTGTGAACACATCTTTCCTGCCAGATCTTCCATAGGACCTTCCCTCTGATGGTATTCCAGAGAGACGTGAAGTAACACATCACTTCTCCCTATAGAGCTTGCATCCAACTGATATGTTTCTGAAGTCTGATTTTCTTTACGAGCCTTCATGGGAGACCTTGCCACACTTACATGAAGTTATAAACCTCGCATCCCCATCGTGCGGCACCCACTTAGTTTTGAGCTTATTGTTGTCATATTGTAGCTCTTTGTGATGTCTGAAGCTGGGGGGGGGGGGGGGGGTTTGTTGCAGTTAGCAATTCTTTTGCCGAGAAGGAATAGGGACTTCTTGACAGACCACTCCTTGGGGGTATTGCCAAAGTTGAGAGTGCATCTTTCCCGCCAAATCTTCCAAAGGATCTCTTCCCTGATCTCATTCCACAATGTTGCAGAGCAACCGATCGCTTGACCAATAAGGGCTTGCTTCCAAGTGATATGTTCTTGGAGTCCCAAAGACCGACCAAGGACCCTCCATAATCGAAGGAATTTTGGGCAAGCAAAGAACAGGTGGCCAATATCGTCTACTATGGCAACATTGCTTACAACAGGGCAGATCAGCACCACAGATTTTTTTATCTTTTCTGTTGGTCCATATTCGACGATGTAAAATTTTCCATAAGAGGATCGACTTTTTGTTTTCAATGAGAGGGTGCCAGATAGACATAAATTTCATATCCCAACGAAGTCGCGTCTAGTTGAGACACCATTTCTTATTGAGATTGATGTGAATGTCATTGCAAGCTTTGACATATGGAAGCTTGGAGAGGCGATTACTATTATACCATTTAAGGCCCATTAGGTCTGGAGCGTCTTGTCCCATGAGTAGTCTTATCTTAGAGCAGTCACAAGCATGGCATCTACTCAATAAAACATTCCATTCCTTGTACGTGATCACAGCACTAGGGTCAAGGTCCTCAAAGTCCACCCATCTGTTCGTGTCTTGTTTCTAGAGGTCTTCCATTGTTTGAACTAGGATTGATCCTTTGGGTGAGACTGGAATCAGAGAAAATAATAGGGTGAGGATGTCTAAGTTTTTCCATCCAGGGTAACCCACCAGAGAAATCACGTTCGTGTTTCTGAAAATCAAAGTGGCCCAAGAGGAATCTCTGTTGCACCAAGCCTTAATAATCCACTTTGCTGCAAGCTTATTGGCCATGCTGCCAATGTCCATAATACCCAAACCTCCACTCTCCTTTCGGCTAGTGCATATGGACCATTTGATTTTAGGCACTCCCCTCGTGTTATGGTCCCCAATCCAGAGAAAGTTCCTACAAATATTTTCCAATTTGGCTAATTCTTGATCCTTCAATCTCCAACAAGAGAGAAAGTATATGATTGAGGATATGAGGAACGTGTTGATCACCATGGCCCAGCCAGCAAGATTAATTTGCAAGCCCCTCCAGTAGTTAAGTTTATTATTAAGTCCGGAGGAATAGATGCAATGTGTGCATATACTTCAATCATATGGCTAAAAGGTTGAATTAGAGTTTTTAAATAAGGGGTTTTAAAGCCGTAATATCGAAATTAGTGTTTTCAAATTAGGATTTTTGAAATAGGATGTATTTATTTATTTATTTATTTATGCGTATGCATGTGTTGTGTATGTATGTGTATCTATATGTGCATATGCATGTGTTGTGTGTGTGTATATATGCATGTGTATATGTATATATGCATGTAAATATGATTATATGAGTCTATGTGTGTGTACATATGATTATGCATGTGTATGTGTATGTGAGTATGTGTACGTGTATGTGAGTATGTGTATGTGTCTATTTGTATTGATTATATGTGTGTAACTGCATGCATGTGTATGTGTGTGTAAAAATGTGCATGTATGTGTGTGTAGTATAAATGTGCATGTATGTGTATATGTGTGTAAATGTGCATGTATGATGTATATGTGTGTGTATGCGTGTATTTGTACCTCTAGTCTCACTCTTTTCTCTCTCTCTCTCTCTCATATACATACATACATACATAAACACACATACTCATATCCACATATATATACATAAAAGCAGTGCATACCATGCATTATCGCGACGATGAGCCATAAGTGTCCGCATCTCTTTTAGACACCACTTATGCAACCATCCTCTCACAAACTCTATCTCAAGTGAACTAAGTACGTATTTTTTATCCCTCTCATCATGCTCACTACCAAAAAAAAATTAATGTAAATAAAACATAAGATATTTATATTAATTTATATGTAAAATTTATACTTACTTCCACGGTAAGTGGACAAGGTGCAGGTAAGAGTCGCATAATGCCCGCATTCTTCTCTTGAACCCCAATCCATTCCCTATGTACACAATGTTCCCCTCTGGCTCTATATCGCACTCTAGTCCTAAGGTGCATATGCATGTCCTCATAGGCAACTCTGCTATGCTATCATGATCTGGAGGTGGTATAGGTGTCCTGAAAATATATAGATAGAAATATATAAAAATATGTGTTATACTATCATTAAAAAAGTTTATGAAAAAAAAAGCATACCTATGAGCAGATAGCTGTCTTCCTGCATGTGGAGCCACAGAAGAGCCCTCCTCTGATCACTGGGTAAGCATCTGGATCGTATAGTCCAGCTCATCATCAGACATCTGTGAGTAATCATGCATGATGGCCCCTAGAGTATTAGACAGAACTCTTGCTCTCATAAGACTTTTTATGAGTGAGTTTCACCTTTCTCTCTCTACTAGGATCCATAATACCTAACATATAAAACAAATGGGTTAGAAATCAATATATATACGAGTACATATGTATGTGTGTATGCATTAAGTATGTGTATGTATGCATGTGTGTGTATGTATGTGCGTGTATGTGTTTGTATGCGTGTACGCATGTGTATGTGTGTCTATGCATCATTATGTGTGTATGTGTCTATGTGTGTATGTGTGTATGTGTCTATGTGTGTATGTGTCTATGTGTGTGTGTATATGTGTGTGTGTATGTGTGTGCGTCTATGTCTATGTATGTGCATCTATGAGTGTGTATGTGTTTATGCGTGTGTATGTGTCTATGTGTGTGTATCTGTCTATGTGTGTATGTATATGCATGTATGTATGCATATGCATGTGCATTATGTATGCATATGTGTGTGTATGTGTGTGTATGCATTATGTATGCATTATGTATGCATATGTGTATGTATGCATTAAGTATGTGTGTATGTGTGTATGTATGTGTGTGTGCATGTATGTGTGTGTGTATGTGTGTATGCATGTGTATGTGTGTGTATGCATCATTATGTGTGTATGTGTCTATGTGTGTATGTGTGTGTGTATATGTGTGTGTGTGTATGTGTGTGTGTCTATGTGTATGTGTGTGCGTCTATGAGTGTGTATGTGTTTATGTGTGTGTATGTGTCTATGTCTGTGTATGCATCTATGTGTGTATGTGTATGCATGTATGTATGCATATGCATGTGCATTTTGTATGCATATGTGTGCATGTGTGTGTATGCATTATGTATGCATATATGTGTATGCATTAAGTATGTGTATGTATGCATGTGCATTATGTATGCATATGTGTGTGTATGCATGTAAGTATGTATGTACGCATACACATATGTATTATGTATGTATATGTATGCATGTATGTGTATGTTTGTGTTATCTCTCTATGTGTGTGTATGAATATATGTGTGTGTATGTGTGTATGTGTGTATGCGTGTATGTGTGTGTGTATGTGTCGATGCATGTGTATGAGTGTGTATGCCTCATTATATGTGTATGTGTCTATGTGTGTATGTGTGTTTATATGTGTGTGTGCATGTGTGTGTGTCTATGTGTATGTGTGTGCATCTATGAGTGTGTATGTGTTTATGTGTGTGTATGTGTCTTGACGGGGGAAGTATCTCAACCCCTAAGCAATGACGAAGAGCGAATGACCTCCACAGGTATCCTTCTTTGACCTCTGCACACCACAAATGCTCTTACTCAGAGCTTATGCAGAAAACTCCAGTGAGCTTTTGTAGACCTGTAGTAGACACCAAGGGCTTTCCAACAAATCAAATTTGACTTCAAATGGATGCTTACACAAAGAGAAACAATGTCTACAACATGAGCTAGTTGAATGCTCACAACTGCTAGTCAAGCAGATACCTCACTTCATTCCAGCAAGCTTTTCTCAGATATTATAGAGCGAATGAATCACAAAACTTGAGTCAACTCTAGAGCACTCTAATAGCTACCCAATGACACCAAAATCATAGCAAATGGATAAATAGAGAAGGAGAACCAGCCCTTACAACAGAGAGTAAAATATTTCCAACAGAGCCTACACACAGAGAGAGATATCAATCACACAACTTCACTAAAATGAATGTTGCTCCCAAACTACTCAGAGAATGCTCCAAAGAATTGAGGAGCATAACATAGACTCTAATAGCTATCCAATGAGACAAGAATTACATCAAATGGATACAATATGAGGGAGAACCAATGCTAGCAACTCAGGGGTGGAGAGTTGCAACACTGCCTGCGCACACACATAGATATGCCTACTAAAAGAAAACAAACAAGCAAGCAAGGGGCTAGCTTAAGCAAGGGGCTTGCTTATCACAACTCCAGCACTTAGTGCTCACTTTACATTAGCTACAACTCCAAGAAGATGGCCCAAAAGAAGTCGGGATACATACTCCTTTTATAGTGAGAAGTGTGCCCCTAAAATCTAGGAACTACCTTTCCAAATCAGCCTCCTAACTTGGAGGACTTAGTTGAGATGACTTGGGGAGTGGTTGGCTGACTTTTCTTGATGGAATTTTGTGGCTTTTGGCTTCGTTTGATTGCTCCACATGTCCATAAAAGATTCCCCACGAATTTGTAGCTTGAAGCTTGACTTTTAACACTCCCCCTCAAGCTTCAATTCTTCGTCCTCATCCAAGCTCCTTCATGTTGATGCATTGCTTGAATTTTGAAATCTTCATTCCATCCAAAGCTTTTGTAAACATGTCGGCAACATGGTCCTTGGTACCAATATGATGTACTGAAACTTCCTTGGATATCACATTTTCCCTTATGAAGTGATAGTGCACTTCAATATGCTTGGTTCTAGCATGATAGACAGGATTCGATGCTAGATGAATGCTACTCATGTTGTCACAAAAAATTGGATATGTGTCAACCTGCAAATTCAGCTCCATAAATAACTTCTTAATCCACATTATCTCACATGTGACTTGAGCCAAAGCTCTATACTCAGCCTCGGTGGAAGATAATGCCACCGTGGGTTGCTTCTTTGAAATCCATGAGATGATCTTGCTACCTAGCATGACTAGGTAACCACTTGTACTTCTTCTATCCTCCTTGGAAAGGGGAGTGAGAAGACAAAGGGATTGGCATGAAACTAAGGTGCCTTGTGACTTTTAGATAGAGGGGGGAAGGTGAGCACCATTGGGTAATGGTCTAAGACAGTGAGGTCAATTCGTTGTGTTAGGGTGGGAGGGCCCCATTGATGGATGAGATTTTGCGAAATGCAACATCTGTCAAGTCTTGCTTTCCTCAAATCCTCACCCAATTGAAGATTGGACTAAGAAAAACCATTCGAGTCCTTGACTTCGACCAGATCCAAAAATAGTTTGGTTTGGTCCCAAGTGTCTTTCTCCTGGCCATCAATGATGCGTCCCTTCTTGTTCTACCTATCAGAGGGGTCTTCCACCATATTGAAGTCACCGCAAATCATGACATTATGAGAAAACAAGTCCAAGGAGGACTAAGTATCGATCCTCGGAGCATCCTCATTTGGAGCATACATATAGATCAGGGAGAATTGAAAGGGGGTGTTGAATGAAACTACCAACCACCTATGATTTCTGTCTTCGCTGGTGTAGTCAAGCTTATTAGCCCAGAAGTGAGTGATACCAATGGTAGTTCCACCAGAACCACGCTCATGAGTTGTGGAAAACAACACATGGGACTGAGAGATGCCCTTAAGTCTTTTTTGAAGGTCTTCTCCTTCAATTTTAATCTCCTAAAGACAAATGAAATCCAGGTTTAAGCTTATGTCATGGAGCCATTGACCAATAATGGTGGCTCTTGTGGGGTCAGTTAGCCCCCTAGTGTTTAGTGACGTGATGATCATTTTTTTGCACTTCCCTCATTCCGAGGGTGGGACTTCTCTTTTTTCCTCTTGGAGTCTTCTTTCTTTCTTGAGGGGGGTGGTCCCGACCATGCGCCTTCGGTTTAAGGGGGCTTTTCCAGGGCATAATTGCCAACTATTTCCCCTTTCAGGAGGCCTCCTATGGGAGAGATGGAGAGGGCATTTCCGGTATTGTTGTTCCAATGATGGAACTTTCATTATCCAAATTGTCCTCATTACATGTGGTGAATCCATCTTCTTTGCTAGTTATGTAGTCCTCTTGATTGACCTCATTAGAGGGGGCCACTCCAAGGGTAAGTTACTTTGCCCGCACAGTCTCGGATCCCTCCTGGATAATCCAGCTCGTTAACCTCCTTCACGAGGTTTCAGTATAAGTTATTGAGTGACTTCTCTAGTGTGCGGGTCTTCTCTGAAAGTCTCCTTGGGCTTGAGCTTCTCCTAGGGCTAGCTTTCCTTCTTCTTCCAACCTCTGTAAACCCTTCTGACTCGGTTTCTAGGATTTGGTCATCCTTGTCTTTCTCTTCCAAGGTTGGGCCAACCTGCTTCCCCTTGAGTGATTGGGCTTTGCTGGCCGCTTCTTGCTTATTCTTCTACTTCAGGGGGCAATCTTTAATTTTATGACCTTGCTGACCAGATTGAAAGCAAGCATTGGGTAGATTTTTATAAGTGATCTCCTGTGCCCAAGATTCCCCTTCACCCAAGTCGACAATAATTTGTGAGGGAAGAGGCCTACTGAGGTCTTCTTCCACACACATTTGAGGATGCCAACGAGCATCAAACGCGTGTTTTGTGCCCTCATATATGAAACCCCCATCATCTCCGTGTGACGCCAACGGCTTGCCAATCGGAGAGACAATATCCCACAAAAAGCCGTCAAGGAAGAAAGGGAGATTGGGGAGCTCAACCCAGAGAGGGTACCGAAGGGGTTTAGAGTTGTCGGGCACAAAATCGGGGGTCCATTTGAAGAGGCACAGGGTGGCGTGTCCGACTTTCCAAAACCTGACACTAAGGGCCTGGAGTGCCAGGGCCACAACAGTCTTTGAGGAGCTAGGGGCACCATCCACCACATGGGAGGAAACAGGAGGTAAATTATTGATAACGAGGGAAGAGACCCCCACATCCATAGAGGCGAACGGACGAACACCTCCAAGTTTTTTTTGCTGATTTAGATGTTGTTCCAATTTAGTCACGGACCCATTATGCAGTAAGTGGGTCGCAAGGATGGGATTGCTCAGAGCACAGAAAGTTACATGAATGGCCACTTACTACTTTCTTCTTTTTATATGAAGAGATAATCTTAATTTTCTTTAAAAAAAAGCTTGAAAAAGCCCCCAAGAGGGCCACCACAGCACATACTTAATTTAAATTAGTAGAGGTGAGCGGTACACTCTCCACCAAAAAAGAAGACCTTGCTTTTCACTTAGCTAAGCTTACTTCGTGGAACGCTCCCCAAGCTTGGACTTGAGGGAAAGGAAACAAACTTCTCCCTTTTAATTTTTTCAATATTTCTTTTCAAAACTCCCATCTATCATGTGATAGACAGTAAGCACGTGATAGGCCACGACAGACGGGCTGAAGGGAAGGAAAACAGGCACGGAAGACTACCCATGTGGCACAAACAGGTCCCATACTCCCAGTCCATCAAAACCATGATAGATGGTATCGTGCAGCGAGAGAGATGCCTTTTACCATGATATGTGGTTTGGAGTTCTCTATGATAGATGGTGTCGGGAAGAAGGAGGTCGTGGTGGGAAGCCGGCGTGTGGGGTTGGATCAGGCCCCGCTCTGGTGCGCCGTTCCCGCTGTCCTGCGAGCGGCGTCTGCGCGCTGGGCGCCTCACCTGTGCTCTCCGGAGCGTGCGCGATCCTCGTAGGGTCCCTTGCCCCTCGGAAGTGTCGAGACGTGGGATCGTGGGCATCGAAAAGAGACGATGGGGTACCGCAGTGATACACGTGATGTAGATCAAGCTCGAAGATACAATCAGAAACAGAACTGAAGCCTCCAATAAAATAAATGATACAATACACGCCGCTACAGTGCGGGCCGACAGTACAATAAAACCGCTACAGTGCGGTGCAATGATACAACATAAATGCCGCCGCTACAGTGCAGATCGGCCGATATAAAATAGATCCCTCGCTACAGTGCGAGAAATCGCCCTCGAGATTCCGCTTCGATCTTCGCAGTCCAAGCTTTTCTTCCAACTTTACTTCGGTCCGTTCTTTTCTTCAAGTATCCTCCGCAATAGCCTCCCTTCTCTTTACTTCAGATAATCAGAAACCGAAATAACCTGCAGAGTAGACGCACCAAGAAGATCAACGAGGAAAAACAAATGAGGCTTGGCCCTCTATTTATAGGCTCCCCCATCCTTCTCTCCTTGCGACGTTTATCTAGAAGTTTCCAACCTCCCTACTCAACTTTCCAATTTCAGACGACCATGCATGTTCACTTACTATTCTTGGAAAGTCCAATCTCTTGATTCTACTTTTTATTTTGTCCTTTTTATTTTTCCTAAATTAATGTTTTGGTTTCACACTGTATGCAGGGTTAATTAATCTAAGGGTTTGGGCTAAGATAAACACCAATTCCAAGGGCCCGACCTAGGGTTTTTGGTTGGGAAAATTAAGGGTTTGCTCACAATTATCTCAAACTCACCAATTCATGGGTTTATTTACAATTTCGGCCTAAACTCCAAGGGTTTCCAAGGGTTCGAGTTCATTTTTCATGGGATAAACCCTCATTTTCAGTCAGTTTCAAGAGTCAAACATAAGGTTTTCATGGGTCTAATGTCAGTTTCGTTTACACACAGGTCTAACATACATCTCAAACATGTTTTTCATTGCACAATCAATTAATTCGGCCAAAATATGTACAAAATATACCACTCTTTAGTCAAAACATCACACAAAAACTCATAAATTTATGAACTTTGAAAAAAATCAGTGCACACTCCCTGTGGGATTTCATCCCGACATTCGCCCCCGCTAAACCTGCACATTGTCCCGATGGACCAACCTGCAAGATCCAACAGAAGAGTATCAGGGTTCTTTTTGAAATCTCTTTACACTTTTTATGCCTTTCTTAAATCATGATCTCATGCAGTCATGCAATCTTTTATAAAGATTAGTACGAATTTTAGAAAATTAGGTAGATTCAAGCTTTGCAAACATCATATTATGTTTCTGCGTCTGCAATCTGACAAGTAATCACATGAATAAATCGTCGACTTTCTAGATCTTTTGTTTGTTCAACTGGTTCAGATCCAACTGCTCATTCTAAGTACTAGCATATACATATGTTTCTACTAACTCAGTTTGTAGAATATACCTCGATTCCTACTATTTATCTCCTACTTGTCCAGCTCTCCATTAGATCTTTCTTTCTTTTTCTTTTTCTTTTTCTTTTTCATTTTTCTTTTTCTTTTTCTTTTCCTCTTCATCTCAGCTCAGCATTTCTTTTTATCTTTTATTTTTCACAAATCGGCCTATGTCGAGATCGGGTGCGACTCATGGAATTGTCCGCCCGGCCAAGTTTATTCCACCTGTCTGCCGACCCGGCATAGCGCACGACATACAAAACGTCAGCCCTGCATGAAATCGACGTCAGCTCATGGCTCTGATCACCCGATCAGAGTGACTCCACCCGCCTACCGACCCATACAGGTGCATGACAACAGATAGGTTAGGCCTACGATGAAACTAGCTACGGCTCGTGGCCTCGATCACCCGACCAAGGTGGTTCCACCCGCCTACTAGCCCATCGTAGCGCACCAACAACATACATGCACATATAAGCTGGCATGAGTATGAATGTTTCTTTATAAATCATGATCCATATGGAGGTAAGATCTCGCAAGAAATAAATACTAGGATCCAAAGTTTCCCACTCACTAAGTGTTCAAATCAATCAGCATATACATGCACTCGGTCTAAGCATGCCATCACATCCCCAAGCTTTCACTCCCAAAAGTCTCAAGTCTGCTAACTGATCTCACTCATATAATTTCTTAGTCATTCATGCTTCATGCAAACCCATAATAGACATTTGTTATCCTCTTTCTACATGATTTTCATAAATTCATACATATCTTTATCACACACATCAATGCAATGCATATGCTCTATCAGAAAGAAAACACATCTCAAATTAGAAACATTTCACCTAGTCATTTTTCTTCATTTTGATCCAGCTTTTCTTTAATTCCATGGTCTATCATTCTTCATCAGCATCAGCCTCAGTGTCATCAGTTCCCTCCAATGTCATCAGTATCCTCCAGTGTCATCAGTATCCTCCAACATCATCAGTATCCTCCAAGGTCATCAGTATCCTCTAGTGTCATCAGTATCCTCCAGTGTCATTAGTATCCTCCAACATCATCATCATCATAATTATCATAATCGTCATCATCAATGATCATAAACCATCTTTCATCATCATTCATCATCATACATCAATCATCAATCACTATCATTCATCTTTTTCAATCATCATCCGTCAATATCATTCATTATCATCAATCATCATAAACAATCATCACTAATAATTAGCCATCATCATTCAATCATTAATCAATCATCAATAAACATTCAATCATCATAAAAAATCATCAATAAACCATCAATCATCATAAACAATCATCACTAATCATTAGCCATAATCATTCAATCATTAATGAATCATCAATAAACCATCAATCATCATCATTTTCATCATCAATTATTATCATTCATTAGCTCTTGATCATTCTCATGCATTTCTATTATGATTCTACTTCAATCATCTTTCAATATTTGCAAATATGTATTGAAACGTTAGGTTTCTACTTCTTCTATTCTTCTTCAAACTCTTAGAAGTCTTTGAAGTTGTCTTTACACTTCCCTCGATTTGCTTGATAATATCATCAAGCAACTGTTTTTCCACTTTGTTAACTCGTTTATCAGATTTTGTATCTTCTTCAATCTCTTCTTCACTCTTTTCATGTTCAATTTGTTTGTCAAAATTTAATTGAGACTATAATTTTGCAACCTTCTCTTGGTCAAATAGATTCTCATTATTTAAAATTTTTGGATCAAACGAAACATATACATCATGTTCTTTCTTTGATTTTTCTCTTTCAGACTCTCTTTTATGATCAATTTCCATTTGTTCTCTTAGTATCTGTTCAATATTTTGCTTCTCGACCTTTATTTGCTTACCTTTGGTTTCTTCAATAAATTTCTCTTGACTCTCAATAGATAGTAGGCTCTTTTGTTCATCAGATTTGCTATTCTCAAGTCTTTTTGGTTTCCACACTCTTTGAATTGATTTCGATCTAGTCTTAGTCTCTTCAAAATATTCTCTCATTCCACCTTTTCCTACATTCAAATGCAAAGGTGTTTGCTCTTGATATTTACAAATTTTTCCTTCATGCTCACTTACAAGTCTATGTTTGCATGCACTCTCATATGCTAGACAATCCCAAAACATATGCCCAAACTGATCACACCAAAAGCAACGTATAGATCTCTTCTCAGCCCAACTTGATTTCCTAGGTATCACTCTAGGCGTGGGTCTTCTAAGACCTAAAGACTGTTTGTGTGCAGATATGCCTTGGACTTTTACCTCATGCTCATTATCACATTTCAATACTTGTAGTTCATTAACTTGGTTTGTCAAAATGTCAACCTTATTTCTCAATTCAGAAATCTCAGAATCCATTTCATTTTTTAGGTCTGTAATGCTTATGCCCATCAGTTGAATAGTATCAGATATCGCATTTATAGTTTGCATTAGGGTCATCACAACACTAAACTTTGATTTTATGGATTCATTCATGTTAAATTCTATTTCCTTAATTCGCTCTTCGTATTTCGTAAATTGTTCCTCAATCATTTTGTTCATTTTAGTTTCTTGTGCACAGATATATGGACTAAACTAGTGCAGATAGTGAATGCTCAAGCTCAGACAACAAGGCAACCTTTCTGTTCAATGTGTGTGCGAAACAATGCAAAATTCAAATAACTTGAAGTGCTAGTACCTGGAGTATCTGTCTGATGCCAAGGTTCCTGTCTCTCTCTTCTCAAGGAGTGGGTGACGCGTGGAGGATCACCGGGCAACCGCCTCGCTTCACGTCGGGTTCAGGTGTCGGGAAGAAGGAGGTCGTGGCGGGAAGCCGGTGCGTGGGGTTGGATCAGGCCCCGCTCTGGTGCGCCGTTTCCGTTGTCCTGCGAGCGGCATCTGTGCGCTGGGCGCCTCGCCTGTGCTCTCCGGAGCGTGCGCGATCCTCGTAGGGTCCCTCGCCCCTCGGAAGTGTCGAGATGTGGGATCGTGAGCGTCGAAAAGAGACGATCGGATGCCGCAGTGATACACGGAATGCAGATGAAGCCAACGATACAACGAAATATGAAACTGAAGTACTCCAATAAAAATGAGTGATACAAACAGGCCGCTATAGTGCGGGCCGATGGTACAATAAAACCGCTACAGTGCGGTGCGATGATACAATATAAACGCCGCCGCTACAGTGCGGATCGGCCGATATAAAATAGATCCCTCGCTATAGTGCGAGAAACCGCCCTCGGGATTCCGCTTCGGTCTTCGCGGTCCAAGCTTTTCTTCCAGGTCTTCGCTTCGGTCCGCTCTTTACTTCAGGTATCCTCAACAGTAGCCTCCCTTCTCTTTACTTCAGATAATCAGAAACCGCATAAATCTGCAAAGTAGACGCACCAAGAAGATCAAGGAGGAGGGGGGGGGGGAGGAAATCATGTTAGTACTTCTTGAAAATGAATTAAACACACTCATTACGTCTTGACTTTACTTTATCTCAATTCTTCTTCCTTTATTTATGACAAACGCAAATAAAGCATTTCATTTAAAACAGATGTATAAGTTTGAAAAAACAGATGGAAAAATCAGAATTTCGAGGTAGCTCAAATTGAATACAAGCATCTTTGTTGCAAATTCATATGTTTCTTGCAATTGTTACGATTCTAATTAGAAGTCTAAACCTTTGTTCTTATTTTTATTTTTATGAGCTTATCATCATAACTTTGCCATTTCCATACATAATAAAAAATTAGCTTTAATTTAAAACTCTCAATCGCTCTCGTAAGGATTTAGATCATAATACGCTGTCGGAGAGATTTCTCTCTCCCCACTCAAAAAAGAGGAAGAAGATGTTACATGCAACGGCTAAGTGATATGTACAAGGAGAGCAACTTACCGATGAACGCAGAGCCTCTTATTCAGAACATAGGTGATCATAGAAATTATGGGGCATTGATGCAAGTTGTGTAATCTCCTCAAAATTTTCGGCCTTGAGTCATTGCAGTAAATGTTATTGTTTTCCCTTTGCAAAATGAAGAGTTTAAATATTTATCCATGTGGAAGAATGGGTTTATTTATCTTGCTCACGTCATGAATTTTATACTATCTGAGTCTGCACAACAAAGTGAAACACACCTCAACAACCCTCTGCAGAATCGGAAATGTCCACAGCACTGCGAAAAGAAAATTTGCTTCATCAAATACTGAAGAAGGCGATGGGTGATGAGTAGTCTTGCATGAAGAACTTGGATGGCAACAGATCAAAAGAAGATAAAAAGGATGGCTGGTGCTCAAAGCTAATAAAAAGGATGCAAGAAAGGGCAACTCCACTTTAATTGGGAAAAGAAAGGCATGGAGAGTGTACGGCTAAAAACATACAACAAAAAAAAAAAAAGAAAAAGATTGGCCTCTGTTAATAATCACCGAGAAAAAGGTTGGACAACGAATGACAAGACACGCTTTTTGTTTTAGCGGCATATGGGAGAGGGAGGTGACTAAAAAAGGAGGGCGATTCTGGAAGGCGGGGTCTCGGAGGTTCTGTGTTTGATCATTTGATCGCTGAAGTGATAATCTTAAACTATCTATATCTGATGAGCTGACAGTAGCGCACAAGGACAGAAGGGGGGGAAGAGCTGGTTCAAGGAGGAGACGTTCGATACCCGTGCTGCGCTTGCCTTGTGGATGTTCTGAGAAGACAGATTGATGGACTGCGAATGCACACGCAATGATCCACCATACTGAAAGATGACGATTAAAGCTATATGAGCTATCATGATTGGCAAACTTATGAGGTATGAATTTTCTATGGTTCTCCCTCAATGCGGCAATCGTTATTTGAAGCTCCATATTTTCCGCAATTGTATCTCTGATCACATGTGATAAAATTCTACTCCGAATCAATTGACTTCTGAAACCTATCTCTCGCCTCTCTAGCACCTAGTGATTTCACTCTCTAGTGCATTTAATACAAATTTTCTAGGAACTCTATGTGATGCGTTGATTGCATCAGTTCTTTTGATAAACTAACTCCGAAAACTGGTGTGCGCTAGTTACAGAATCTATTAGTTTTGCCATCTAAAAAATTAATGACTAAATTCTGTCGATTTCAAAACAAAAGAAATTCCGGCTGCTCTATCTATTATGATCTGCATGTTGCACACTATTCTGAGACTAATCTGATATTAGAACATGAGACAATATATAAAATCAGAATATATCATCGTTCATACTAGGAAATTTGACGATAATGTCATCTCTGCGTCATTAGAATGAACTGAGATTATGCAGAGAAAAAGTTTATTAAATTATCTTGTTTGATTTTTTACTACTGCTATTGTCACTGTCATCGAAAAGAAATGTTGAACCCTTGATTCAATTATAAGGAGCACTGTTTCGTAAACCCTCTACAGAGGAACTGTGCACGCCTTCCAATTTTACAGGGTTTTTTTTTTTTTTTAACTTTCTGGAAACGATAAAGTGCTTACGCTTTTATACATTCTGGAAACGATAAAGTGCTTACGCTGCACTGCATGTTGATTCGGTTGATCACCAGTTCCGAAAGGTCATTATGGAATAGAGAAAATCAAGCTTGAATCATAAATGGGTAATAATCAATCTGTCTGAATTCCGTTTTTATGCTTGTGTCAACATGAAGGACTTGATAACGATGACTCTTCTGCGGTACAGTTGACAAATATTTAAACTTGACATGGTTAGGTTAATATTTAACTGTTATTTTATAGTTTACTGTAAGCGTAAATCATTACTTGCTAATGATCTTTCTACGTTGATTGCATCATTTGTTTTGATAAACTAACTCCGAAAATTGGTGTGCGCTAGTTACAGAATCTATTAGTTTTGCCATCTAAAAATTAATGACTAAATTCTGTCGATTTCAAAACAAAAGAAATTCCGGCTGCTAATGATCATTACTGTTATTTTATTGTTTAATGTAAGCATAAATCATTACTTGCTAATGATCATCTTTCTACATAATCATCATCATGTATGACCACATCATCAACAACGGTTTTAACTTATTTGTTTCCTTTCGGAGGAATTTCTGAATACTACTATCTTTTGCGATTAAACCCACACTGAAATAGATATGTGGAGATAGATCATAAGTACTTATTTACTCGCGCATGAAGTTTTTAGTTAAGATAGCTTAGACATATTGAGTACAGTCTTCAATTAGCGAAATATGGTTTTAATGTCCAGTTGGAATAATTGATCTCATCATGTTTATGTCTGACGTATCAAACACATTCAAGGATTTGTTGAGAACTATGATTTCATAATGATGATTGAACGGTTTCCTTATGGGCATAAAGATCTCACAAACCTTAAGCGTTTAGTAACCATTTAAATTTTCGTGAAATACTTTTTCATTAACTCCGATTGTCTCAATTAAGTATCATTGTCAATTGACCTCATTATACATTGATTTCCTAGGAATGATGCATTCGCTCCTTAAACGTACAAGTTTATCGTCTTTCAAATTTGATTACAAACTTCCTTCAAGTTTGCAAGTTTTTTTGAGTTTGCTAAGTCAGCTCGTAAGAAAAAGAGAATTCGATTTCCTATGTCTTTTGTGAACTATGTATACTATCTGCTGCGATAAGATCCATATGTATTTAGAGTCGTGCATCAAATTTGATTAGTAAAACAGTCGTATTCACAACATACTTCATTAGAACTTTCTTTCGATCAATAATCTACAAAAATGTGTTTGAACTAAACAGTTACGAAATTACTTTGTAATGACGTGTTTGTTCAATTTGAACTATTTAAAGCAGAATTGGCATAAAGGTGAGTTAAGTATGATCTAAATACCAAAACTTATGAAAGAAAAGTTACCCTATTTGAATGAGAGCAATTTTATCTAGCTACTTCTTGAAATCTCTAATGTACCTGAGCTTGCTCTAAGACACCCCGCGTGTGCCGTATTCTTTGGCGGTCGCCCTGATCCACCGACCGTCGCTTTTGCGCCGACATTTTGGTGAACCCGACGTGAACAAACGGCGATGCAATTCAGGTATAAATTTTAAATTTTGCTTGCATATGGATACATCGACAGGTTGAATTGCAGAAGCTTCTTCATCCGTGGGAGCTGTGGCTGTGTCGTTGGAACCTTGCACTTTTCTAGGTGTTGGGGGCTGTTCCCTAGGGAACTGAGCGCCTTCATGAAGAGTGGCAAGTAGCTACCCTCATTTCGCCACCCCTCTCATCGACATTAGAAGGAGGAACGTTTGCACAATCATCTATTAGCAATTGATGTATTAGATTTTGATCCTATTGTATAAATTTTCACACTCTCACTTTTGAGCCTCTTCTTCGATTCAGATTGCAGGTATTGACCTATCCTCTAAGACTTCTTGTTTCTCTAATCTCAATGGGTAAAAAGAAAGCAGTTCATTTAAACACACATGAAAAGAACTCTACTATGGAGGGTTCAATTAAGAATGCAAATTTGGGACTTGAAGTGCAAGTCAAAGATTTAGAGGATAAGATAAACTCGTCAAATCAAGAAAAATTTAAAGAAGTATTTTTGTTAATTGACAAGTTAAGTGAGTTTTCTAATTCAAATAGTGAGATGTGTGGAATTTTACAAGAAATTGTTAAAACATTAAAGATCCAAATAGATGATTTGACCAAAAAAGTCAATGAGATCCCTAAATGCAAGTGTAATGAACATGAAATGCAAAGTTTATCTCCAAAGTTGCCTAATGAAACCCATATGAATGAGTTTAGGAAATCCACCTTTAGGGTTATGAATATGTCGGCGCGGAAGCGACGGTCAGTGGATCAGGGCGACCGCCAAAAAATACGGCGCACACGGGGTGCTTGTAGCAAACTCAGTTAAAGTACAAATTCAAGGAGCATATATAAATTCAATTTGCTTGTGTGTCTTCAGATCATCAAAAATTATGGGTCAACTTTCATTGGTATGCAATTTCAAGGTGAAGAGATGTTGAGTCTAATAAAACTCAACTTAACAATGTAAAGATCAATTCCAAGGTGAGTAGTTGAATCAATTTATAACGAAAAGTTAATGTATCTTCATGTTCCTATACAGGATTATCGATTCCCGTTTATAATCGAGTTCCTCAGGTAAAGTGGGAAACTCAAAAAAAAGAAAAACTCATGAAGTTTGATTAGATCATTTGTAAAACTAGATAGCCTCCTTTTTGTTTTCATGCTAGATCAAGTTCCGTTTTTGTTTTTCAACTAGATATACGTTTCCAACGCATGATGACTTGTGTCAAGAATACAACTCTAATCGATATGCTAATCCAAGTTACATTCTCTTGAAGCAAGCTGAGGTCCAATGACAACTCACAGAAGCAAATTAACAAGTATGAGAAAATGGCTAGGTCAAATATCACATTGTTCTTCACGAAACTTAATAAAACTATGTCGCCGACTCATCAAGCCCATGAGTTCAAAAAACTAAGTTTGAGTAAGGAGAAGGATGTCAAGCTTTGAGAGTTTGAATCCTCCAAACACTTAGCATGAAAATTAAGTTGCATAAACAATTGCAAGATTCATAGTTTAATGTTGCATTCTTTTTCTATAAATAGGAGTTAGAATAAGTTATGAACAATTGTTTACGCACAAATAAGTTATGGGGCTTATTGCATTACATCTCGTGAATCGAATAAAAGATTAGAGCGTTCGAATAGCCACTTAGACCATTTCCTTGTAGTCGGTACAATCAGTTATTAAATAGAAGATTGAAGCTCAGTGATAAACGTGAAGCTCGTCGAGTGGACAGAGAGCTATGGCATACATGTAGGTGTCAACTCCATTTTTATATAGACATGGAACAAAAAGTTGCATGCAAATTCCAAAGTAAAGTAAATTGCACGTTGATTTGATTCGATTGAGGTTTTCACACAATTCAATGTAAAATACTATCGTTTAACTTTTTATCTTCAGAACAATGCTCAGTCATAAGCAGCACTATCGAGAAATCATTCTTTCTTGCCTAGATGGACGGGAAGCATGCGCTCATCTTTCCGCTGTACTCCATAAGGTAGAATAAAACATTCATTAAATTCCCGACTATGCATTATAAGAAATGCACAGTGCACAAGGTTTTTGGGAAAGTGCCTCTGGAAATTAATAAGCAAAACCATAACAAGATGGGCTCTGAAAATCCACGATTAGAAATCTCTCTTTCTAATGCAGAATTGGATGAGAACTTCTATCGTCAGAAAAAAATCTATAAAAACAAACAAGCTCCACAACAACAAAAAATCCCTCTCTCTGATAGATTATACTCTACCTCTGCCTTGGCGTCCAATTTTCTCTTTGGTTAGTCCGCTCTAGATCCTTCACCCGCTAGTTCTTCTGTCTTCTGTGTCTCCTGATCTTCCTCAGCATCTGATCTCCTTTTGATAATATTTGTCTTCCATCAAATGATTACTCGCCTCATATCTGTTTAATCCCTTTCACTAGAGAGATCTCCTCCACGTGACACCTCTTCAGCTTCAGATTATGTCGATGCACACAAATGTCTCTAGCGTCCGTCTCCTTCTGTTTTGCCATAGCATTCAAGCCTTCTATCTAAAACAATCGGATCCAGCACTTTGGACGTTCACGAAATCTCCTCTGGTTGACAACACCAGCGTTCCTCTCGTTGAAGAGCACACACGAAATCGTGGATGAAATCCTCTAGTTGGTGAAGTACGCCAAATTTAATTCTTCTTCATATGATTGCGCAATCCCTGCATACTCAAGATTGTGTTGTCCGATTGTCAGAGACGGTGGATGTGATGAATGGCAGTTTGTCAAGAGATCAACAGAGTTGATTGAAGATTGTCGCCGCAGAAACTCAGCACGAGAAGAAAGAGTTGCATGTTGGCACATTAATCGAGCTTGTGTAAGAACTAGAAAATAAGATATTCCCCTTCTGCCAACGTTTTTTTCCTCCGCATTGAGTATGGAGATGAGAAATAGAGGGAGCTTTCCTTCTGGTAACTGTCCCCTCAGACGCAGCAGTCTTCCCTACATACTGTCATCTCTCTCCACCTCTGACTCCACCTCTGAAGTACTGAACATAATCCCCTTCTGATCAAGAACGACTGCCTTCATGCCCAAATCTCTGCCGGATCAACTGGCGAGCCCCCATCTCTTTTCCGAAAAAAAATGGCCTGCGCCCCCCCTTCAGCTCTCTTTTTCTCCGAATAGAACAGATGTCCTACCGCGGGTGATTTGCCTCTCTTTTCCCATACTTTGAGCTCCATCCATCCTTTATGCTTTCTCCTCCCGAATCCACATCTCTTTTCTTATTATCCTCTGCATGTGCCACTTTCTTTATCCAAAAGCTACCCGTCCACTACATGTCACTCCTTTTGTTTTTATAGAATTGAAACTCTATAATTAGAGCTTGCCAAAAAAAATACGTAGAACTAATGTGCCTCATGACATGTCCTCCCTTTGGATAATATTCATATACTATTACCTCATTTTTAATTGTTCTGCCAAATCAAAAGGTGTAAAGCTCTTGCATTGCTCACTTCAATGTTAGCACCATGATTTAAAAAAACATAACAAGTTCCAGATTTCCTACTCGAAGTAGAGATCAAAGTTCTCTACGACATCCACCCCCACCAAACATGTGCATCCTCCGGATGCGCCAAACAAGACCTGAGAATAAACCTGTGTTCTGCTTCATGATAAAAGTCAATTTCATAGCATAATATGTGCATAGGTTTTAAAGTCAAAGTGCCTTATGCACGGCTGTGTAATTAGCCCTATAAATGCATACTTTAAAATGCATACAGGAAAAACATGGTGCAATAAATAAAGAAAATGGCTTCTGAGGGTGAGGCTTGTGCACTCACTCACATACATAGCAATTTGGCATGACATAAATCCTTACAATCACTCTTATGTGCAAGGGTTTACTCGATTTGTGCCTCAATGCATGGTCATGTAGTGTGACCCTACTATGCATACTTTCAGTGCATTTTCAAAACTTTATGGTGCAGAAAGGGTAAGAGCTTTTGATGAAGAGGTTTTCTATCTCCTATACTTAGAATTTGCTTGCAAATTTCATAATACCTTGTTACAATTGATATAGGTGCAAATGAACGTGCACCTAAGGGCAAAACTCAATATGTGTTCATACATAATTTAATGCATACTTGAAATGCAAGCTTAAATAAAATGGTGCAAAACTGGAAGTAAAAGGTTATTCCTATGCTTGAGGAAAAACTTGGTTTACCAATGGCTCCTTTTCTTCATTAGAAACCTGAAAAAATAATTCATCTTGGAAAAAAACTCGTGAAAAACATAAGTATTAGTACATTTAAACCAAATATTTCAATTCAAAATAAGACTTCTAGAAAATCCATCTGTAAAATCCCCGAAGTAACATTAAGTCAAATTTTGTAGCTTCCATCAATTTGTCTTTTCTTTCTTGACCTGCATTAAACCACTCAAAAACATTGATTAGGAAAGCAATATTTAAATCATTAATGAAATTCATATTTTTCATTTTGTAAAACAATTCCGATATAAATACCTTTTTGATGAGGAAGTAGGTTATAACTCCCATTCATAATTATCTTTTGATGAGGGAGAGATACAACTCCCATATAAATACCTTTTTGTTAAGGAAGTAGGTTGTAACTCCCATATAAATACCTTTTTGATGAGGAAGTAGGTTGTAACTCCCATTCATAATTATCTTTTGATGAGGGAGAGATACAACTCCCATATAAATACCTTTTTGTTAAGGAAGTAGGTTGTAACTCCCATATAAATACCTTTTTGATGAGGAAGTAGGTTGTAACTCCCATGCTTGTGCTCGTAATTATCTTTTCACAAATTTCATCATAAGAAAATCATTATCATAAATTCATAAATTTCACATTAACTTTTTCAACCTTTGAAACAAAATTCATAAATTTCAGAAAAAATCATAATGTTCATAGTTTAATATAATCATCATATTTGTTGTAAACAAAATCAATTTGATCAAAATACTCATCATTTCATTCATAATTGTTCATCATAATAGATTTCTTCTTTTTTATGAAAGAAAGAAAATCATAAGCATAATGTAAAACTTCATCATAAGCTAGCTTTTCCAAGCATAAAACTTCATAAAACAAAACAATTTAGGTATTTGTTTCTCAACTTTAGGAAAGCAGCATACATGCAATATCAAAAATTTGAAAAGTTTATCTTCAATAAACAATTCCATCACAATAAAACTATTCACTTAAATTCTTCTCCTTTTTCTTACCTTTAGATGAGTTTTTGATATTATTTTCAATCTTCCATATGGCTTCTTGTACCCATTTTCCCATATTCTTGTCATGTTCTGATTGAAGTTGAAGATTTTCGTCTTCAGATGTTTGTATTATTCTTTCATCATTTTTATTTTGATCGCATTTATTGTCAATTTCTATGACTTTAGGTTCTGTTTTAACCGCCTGTATATCTATATTTCCATCAATTGATTGTTCATTTTCATCATCTTTTATCTTTACATCTTCTTCTTTCTTAAACTTTTTCAATGTATCTTGATCCTTAGATTTAATTTGAAGATCAATGTTATTCATAGATTTAGGTTTAATAAGGTTTTGATCATTGTCCAAACATTCACATTAGGCACAATCTTGGTGTTCATAGAATGTAATTGACATACATTGCTTTTCTCCTTATGACTCTTAGGTTTCCATTGTTTTTGAAGTTTGGTTTTAGGACTAAATTTTTCTTGGTCAAAATAGTCTATCATCCCTCCTCGACCTAAGTTTATTTTCAAAGGTAGTTGTGTTTGATAATCACAAATCTTCAGGTTATGTGAAATGACTAAGTGATTTTGACATGCATTCCTATAAGCAACACAATCCTCGTACCTATGACCTAGTTGGTCACACCAGAAGCATCTTACAGTTCTCTTTGGTCGTTGATATAAAGCCCTAGGATCAACTCTTCTATGATCGGGTAAAGGGTTTTGGTACATAGATCTACTTTGAACTTGTACTTGATATTTATCTTTGCATTTACATGTAGCACTTTCTTGTATTTGATTGTTTAATCTTGCAATGTGCTCGTTTAACCTTGTAATTTCCTGACCTATAGTTTTGAAGGAAGATATTTCTTTTACATGATTTGCCAATGTTTCCATCTGTTCAGTTAAATTTGAAAGGTCGTAATGAAGCATTCCTTCTAAGTTCCTAAACTCGTGATCGAATTGAGTATCTATTGACTTAAGATTCGCATTAAATTCAGATACTACTGTAGTTAAAATTGAAATAAACGAGTTTAAGGACTCAAACTTGGAATTAAGCTTTAATTCTATAGATGAAACTAATCGTGCTTCCATTTCATGTAGAAGGTTTTCAACATTCGAATTCATATTTGTTTTTAACTATATACAAGACAGAAAATTTCAAATCTAAATACCTGGAATTTGTTTTCCGTCGGATGCACCTGAGTCGCAATGCCGATTTTTTCACGTCGGGTTCACCAAAATCGGCGCGGAAGCGACGGTCGGTGGATCAGGGCGACCGCCAGAAATACGGCGCACGCGGGGTGCTTGTAGCAAACTCAGTTAAAGTACAAATTCAAGGAGCATATATAAATTCAATTTGCTTGTGTGTCTTCAGATCATAAAAAATTATGGGTCAACTTTCATTGGTATGCAATTTCAAGGTGAAGAGATGTTGAGTCTAATAAAAACTCAACTTAACAATGTAAAGATCAATTCCAAGGTCAGTAGTTGAATCAATTTATAAAGAAAAGTTAATGTATCTTCATGTTCCTATACAGGATTATCAATTCCCGTTTATAATCGAGTTCCTCAGGTAAAGTGGGAAACTCAAGAAGAAAAACTCATGAAGTTTGATTAGATCATTTGTAAAATAGATAGCCTCCTTTTTGTTTTCATGCTAGATCAAGTTCCGTTTTTGTTTTTCAACTAGATATACGCATGATGACTTGTGTCAAGAATACAACTCTAATCGATATGCTAATCCAAGTTACATTCTCTTGAAGCAAGCTGAGGTTCAATGAGGACTCACAGAAGCAAATTAACAAGTATGAGAAAATGACTAGGGCAAATATCACATTGTTCTTCACAAAACTTAATAAAACTATGTCGCCGACTCATCAAGCCCATGAGTTCAAAAATAAGTTTGAGTAAGGAGGAGGATGTCAAGCTTTGAGAGTTTGAATCCTCCAAACACTTAGCATGAAAAATAATTTGCATAAACAATTGCAAGATTCTTAGTTTAATGTTGCATTCTTTTTCTATAAATAGGAGTTAGAATAAGTTATGAACAATTGTTTACGCACAAATAAGTTATGGGGCTTATTGCATTAAATCTCGTGAATCGAATAAAAGATTAGAGCGTTCGAATAGCCACTTAGACCATTTCCTTGTAGTCGGTACAATCAGCTATTAAATAGAAGATTGAAGCTCAGTGATAAACGTGAAGCTCGTCGAGTGGACAGAGAGCTATGGCATACATGTAGGTGTCAACTCCATTTTTATATAGACATGGAACAAAAAGTTGCATGCAAAATCCAAAGTAAAGTAAACTGCACGTTGATTTGATTCGATTGAGGTTTTCACACAATTCAATGTAAAATACTTTCGTTTAACTTTTTATCTGCAGAACAGTGCTCAGTCATAAGCAGCACTAACGTGAATTCATTCTTTCTTGCCTAGATGGACGGGCAGCATGCGCTCATCTTTCCGCTGTACTCCATAAGGTAGAATAAAACATTCATTAAATTCCCGAATATGCATTATAAGAAATGCACAGTGCACAAGTTTCATCATCAAACTTCGATGCATATGGACAGTAGAGTTATCCGATGGTTCGAATGAACAGATATGGATACCTTCGTACCTGTTAAATACCTCTTTCTGTAGAGACGGATATGGCAGAAGCACTAGATATAGTATCATGCATGGTTTTTGACAAAGCAAGAAAGAAATACACCCTCGAAGTTCACACCTTGCACCTCTTTGCCTCTACGTTCAACTCCTCTATGCCCCCGTCGTCCGATCATCCTCATGCCAAGATTGCGCCTGTGTCAGATATCACTGAAATTGACCTTTGCTATCTCCTATCAGATTAGAACACTGTCGACCAGCCTCCAAGCATCCTCCTCTCCGCCTTCAATGTATGGTCATCAGAGAGTAAAAAACAACTAATCCAAGGCTTCAATGATTGCTGCGCGCTGCCAAATATATAGTGCAAAGGTCGATTTTCTTCAGTTTCTTATAGTATTGATCAACAAATTCTGTCAGACAACAGAGATTTCAGAATGTCATCACTTCTCCATGTGTGTTCCCAGCTGAACATCTTCGCACAGAGCACCCATTAAAGCATGAATTGGTCTCCCAAGGATCAGAACGCGGAAGTGCTTCGATAAATTGTTCGTCACCCTCTCGTCGTTCGTGATTAGCGAGATGGAAGAGGATCGGCCTCCGAGTAAACCACTCCCGCAGTGCGTCACCAGAAGATTATTTTTCAGCGATCAAAATGATCAAGCACCGAACATTCCCCCCCCCTCTGTTTACATGTGTTCTTCCCCTAATCAGCAGATAAGCCTCCTCAAGTTCTGCCCATGCATCGCTGATCTCATGGAGCTTCGTTCCCCTTTCTCTCTTCCTACCGCTTCAGCTCGAATAGGCCTCCGTCAATACGCACAGCTCTCTGCCGAATCTCTCTAGACTTCATACGTTTGAGTGTGCTTTATGACCTTCCTCCCCACGCCAACAGTTACCTGCTTCCCCCTTATAGACTGTTGCTTCGAACTAATAGAAGGGCATAAAGATGTTCGACGATGTCCCCTCGAATTGTACGATTCAGTCCTTTTGATAGGGAACTACAGAACTGGTCTCCGTCTGTTGATCTGCATCAACGTGCGTGGCACCCAGAATTGAAAGACGCCCCCCTTCTCCAACTGACCTTCGCACCCACTTTAACATGCAAAACTCTGCAAACCTCTCCGTTTTACTTCACGTGAGCTCCTCCTCTGGTTTTTTTCTTTTCGCTTTCAGCTTTATGTTAACTCTATAATTAGAGTTCTCTTGAACTACCTTATTTAGCATTCATAAAAGAAATATCCTTCGCTATCATAAGCGATCTAAAATACAATCCCTACATACATTTATTGAGCTTAACGTGCCTTTGTTGAAAGTAATAGCTAAAGTATAATCTTCAGATCAACATAATCAAGCTCGACATCGTTGAGTGTTGACCTATAGTTTTAGTCACAACTCAATTATACAATGTTCCTTCAATCTCTTTCTCATTGTCATAAACAAATTCGCGCATAAGTAAGAGAAAAATTCATGCTTCTTCAATAGTTTAAGGATGTCGAAAAGGATCCATATATAGCAAAGCCCTTCAAGTATGTTAATGAACAATGCTCGAGATAGTAAATCTCTCAGACATCCACCCCCAGCAAACCTGCATATTCAATCCACTATGCGTGTAATGTCTTCTTCATCATTTGAATGGGGAAGCGAGAACCGAACAATGTTGTGATTTGATGCAAGTAGACGCAAGAGTAGAGATGAGAATCTCTACGACAACGCAGGCACATTTCAGAAGCCATCAATATTGAATCGGAATTCTCTCTCATTCTTTCCCCCTCTCGCTCTCTCTCTTCTTCAAATGATTGCTTTTATTGATCATCTCATAGTTTATAACTCTGTCAAAGCGATGTGATCTCTCTTTCTCGCTCTCTCTTTCTCTCTCTCTCTCATTGGTCCATCATCAACATCAGTAAGTTTCTTGAAATTTCTACAGTGCGAAAATTTCTCTCTCTCTCCCTAACGAGGATCGCGTGTTTCAGTCAGCATAACCACTTTCTCTCTCTTACGTCAACCCTCTCTCTCTCTCAGCGACAGCAGCTATTGCCACCAGCCGCCATTATCCAATTGTGTACACGGCCAACTCTCTCTTTCTCTACGAGATTCTCTCTTCCACGTACATCGCGCGCGAGCAGCAAACCTCCTCCGGTTGTTCCTCCCTCTCTCTCTCAAATCTCTATGCACGTCTATGTGCACGCAACGCCAACCATCAGTCTCTCTGCCGCTCGGGGCTCTCTCTCTCCTCCACCGATAATTCTGACGTGCATTTGCCACTTCATCCTCTCTTTCAGCTTCTCTGCAATTGTGCCGCCAGCAATCCACCACTCTCACACAGTGTCTTCCTCTCTCTGAATGTCGCGCAGCGTCGCTAGATCCGTCTCTCTCTCTGCGGATTCTGCGCCACCGTGAGAATCTTTCTCTCTCTTTTAACCTCCCATCTGATGCGCAAGCACCAGCCGACTTCCCAGCCTCTCTCTTATCCGGGATCTAGAGCCACGCTAGCCACATTTTTCTCTCGTTTTCTTTGCCTGGCGCCGATTCTACACGCAAGTTGTCTTCTCTCTCTTAGTCTAGCCACCGGAGCTCTCTCTCTATATCATTCAATCAGCGAATCAACATGCGTTTATATACGCGATGCGCATATCTCTCTAGCTCTCTCTCAGTACGCAGCCAGAAGGTTCATCTCTCTCTTCCATGCTCTGGTAGTGCACAGCGCGCAATCGCTGGTCTCTGTCCACTCATATCTCCGCGTCCATCTCCAGATTCTAGCACCGCCCATCAGGTCAACCTATCTTTGGACGTCAGCAACTCAATCTCTGATGTTCTCTTTCTCTCTCCAGTGCCTCCGAAATCCTCTGTGCACTGTTCACCTACCTCTCTCTCTCTCACACTTCCTCTCTCTTTCTCTCTCCTCCGATATACGTGCACGACGGTGCACGCCGTCATCAGGTATAACCTGTGCCTTTCTCTCTCTCTCGTGCAAGCTAATAAACATGAATAAGCAAAAATGAATAAGAGGAGGATAAGAAAGCATACCTGCAAAGTAGACGCACCAAGAAGATCAACGAGGAAAAACAAATGAGGCTTGGCCCTCTATTTATAGGCTCCCCCATCCTTCTCTCCTTGGGACGTTTATCCAGAAGTTTCCAACCTCCCTACTCAACTTTCCAATTTCAGACGACCATGCATGTTCACTTACTATTCTTGGAAAATCCCATCTCTTGATTCTATTTTTGATTTTTGTCCTTTTTTTATTTTTAGTTTTGGTTTCACACTGTATATACAAAATTAATTATTTTCAAGGATTTCACCTAGGATAACCATCTATTTCAAGGGTCCGACCTAGGGTTTTTAGTCAGGAAAATTAGGGTTTGCTCACAATTATCTCAAGCTCATCAATTTAATGGTTTATTTACAATTTTGGCCTAAACTCCTAGGGTTTCCAAGGGTTCAAGTACATTTTTCATGGGATAAACCCTCATTTTCAGTCTGTCTCGAAGGGTCAAACCTAGGTTTTCATGGATCAAATGTGAGTTGTTTATACACACGGGTCTAACATACATCTCAAACATGTTTTAGCATCACACAATCAATCAATTCTACCAAATTATGCATCAAATATACCCCTCTTTAGTCAAAACATCACACAAAACGTCATAAAACAATGAACTTTTGAAAAAAAACAATGCACACTCCCTGCGGGATTTCTGTTGATATATTTAGGTAGTGATGTGTGTGAACACTCTAGGACCGCCGGGGCACTTTTTTCCCTCTTTAGGAGGTTTTTTTCCCCCGGCTTGTATATACGCCTATTGCCCTAATGGGCTACTTATCTTTGTACATTCTCGAGTAATACATTCAGTCGTGTGTGTTGTGCTCCAAGCTTCTTCTTCTTCCTTGTGCTGTTCGCGTGCTTCCGCAGACGTCTAACTCCAACAATTGGTATCAGAGCAGGTCGTCGCTTCTTCTAGGGCGCCATTGACACTCCTCCGTTTGCAGTCTCAGATTCGCACGAAATTTGGTGAGCATACTCAGGGTGTTTCCGAAATCGCGATCTGAGCTCGTTTCGGCCTCCGAACGCACTATCGCAGCACTTGTGCAGGCTATTTCGTCCTTTTGTGCCAAAGGTATATACCAGTTTCTGTTCGCCAATTTAAGCGTCTCGAAGTCTGCTACAGGTCTAGCAGAACTCGTCTGGGCAGTTCTGTTCAACTTTTTGAGATACAGTCAATTTTCTGCATCAAGGTATTTTAGTCACCGGCCATGGCTGAAAGCAGTGATGTATTCCGTATGTTGGCTGTTGAGGATAAGTTGGATGGTACCAACTACCCATTATGGGCTTATATGATGCGACATGTACTGGTTGCAAAAGGATTGTGGAACATTGTGCAGGGTGTTGAAAGACGTCCTGTTACACCTGTAACGACAAGTACTGCAAATACAGGTGTTGGAGCTGATGAAGATGGTGTCCAAGATGATATTCCGTAGATTCCTGTTCGTGCTGCTGTTTTTGTTGCACCTACTGCAGAGCAGATTCGTTGGGATGGCAGAGATGCCCAGGCACATGCATTGATAGCCTTGTCTGTCAAACGTGCCATTATTCCTCACATTCGCTCTTGCAGAACAGCAAAGGATGCTTGGGATACACTTACCACTTTGTAGCAGGCTAGGAATGAGGCTCGTGTTGCTTACCTCCGAAAACAGTTGGAGAGTGAGCACATGAATGAAGGTGATTCTATGGACAGTTTTCTTACAAAGATCAAAGAACTGAAGGAACAATTGATTTCTGCTGATGAGGTTATACCAGATAGCTCACTTGTGCAGACCGTTCTGAATGGTCTTCCTGATTCATATCAGAGTTTTGCCTCTACTCTTCGGTTGATGATGAAAGGCAATCCAAATGCCTTGTCATTTGAGGAATTAGTCTCTGTTCTGTTGCAGGAAGATCAGTCCAGGCAGAACAGGTCCATTATGCGTGTTGCAGATCAAGCTTTCCTGGCTAGTCAGAAGGGCAAAGGAAAATGGAGCTCTTCTACTAGTAAGCAAAAATCTGCAAATGCTGCACAATCGAAGAACTAGGATAAAGATGAAAAGAAATCAGAAAAGAAGAAATTGTTCTGCAAGTACTGTAAAGGAAATGATCATATTATAAAGAACTGTCCAAAACTGGCTGCTAAAGAGGCAAAGAAGAAAGAGGCTGGAATGGTTGTTGCAGAGGCCTCTACACCAAAAACAGAGTCTGCAAATCTTGTGCAGGAAGAAGAATGGGCGTTTACTACTGTCTGCAGTTTTGACCCATCTTGTCATGATCAGTGCATGTCTGCAGTAGACTCAGATGTTTGGTACTTTGACAGTGGGGCGACCAAACATATTACCTCACAACGCAGTTTCTTCTCTTCACTTGAGCCTGCTCCTACAGGGAATACTGTCACATGCGCCAATAACTCCTCTTATCCTGTTATGGGAGTTGGTAAGATCATTCTGACTACTGCTGATGGTAGTTCTTTCACTTTGTCAGATGCTTTATTTGTGCCAGGGATCAAAAAGAATCTGTTATCAGTTTCTGCCTTAGCCAAGATTGGCTTGGTTGTGAAATTTGTTGATGACAGGTGTACAGTCCATGATCTCTCAAATGGCGATGTGATTATTGCTTCTGGCATTTTATGTCGTGGGCTGTATAAGCTCATAGACTATGAAAGATCTGTGAATGATTCGGCATGTGCAGTTCATGATTCTCAGGCTATGTCAGATGCAAAGCTTTGGCATGCACGCTTTGGTCATCTGAATTTTGCTAGTTTGTTACGCCTGCAGAAATCTGAAATGGTGTCCTCTTTGCCCAAACTTGAGGCACCTGGAAAACATGTTTGTGAAGGCTGTATTTTGGGCAAAATGCAGCGTTCTTCCTTTCCAAAAGATGGTTCAGTTCGGGCTACGCTGAAATTGCAGCTTGTACATAGTGATGTCTGTGGTCCTATGCAGACACCCTCTTTTGGAAATTACCTTTACTTCGTGACTTTCATTGATGATTTTTCCAGGCATGCATGGGTATATCCACTCAAAGCAAAGTCCGAAGTGTTCATGTGCTTCAAACAGTTTTTGGTTTTGGCTGAAAATCTGTCAGCATGTAAAATGGGCACCCTCCGTTCTGATCGAGGGGGGGAATATATGTCTTCAGATTTTAATGCATTTCTGGCTGAACGTGGGATAAAACACCAGTGTACAGTGCCGTATACACCTCAACAGAATGGATTTGCTGAACAAAAGAACAGGTCACTCATGGAGATGGCGAGGTGCATGGTCAAAAGTCAGGCTTTACCACATAGTTTCTGGCTTGAGGCTGTCATGTGTGCAGCATATGTACTGAACAGGTGTCCCACTAAAGCGTTGCAGTCTATCACTCCATATGAGGCTTGGCATGACCGCAAGCCATCTGTTGCTCATCTGCGTGTTTTTGGTTGTTTGGCATATGCATTAGTGCCTGAACAACATCGCAGAAAATTGGATGATAAGGCAGTAAAATGTATTTTTGTTGGGTACAGTTCTGAAAGTAAAGGCTATCGTCTGTATCATCCACAGAGTAAACGCATTCTGGTTAGCCGTGATGTTGTCTTTGTGGAAGATGCTATTCAGCCATTGCTTTCATGTACTAAAGAGACATCTGTTAGCTCCAAAGACATGTATGATACTTTGATGCCTCTTTTTACAGGTGGACAGGCTAGTGCTGGTCCTAATGAGGCAACTTCTCAACCTTTGCAGGTTTCATATGATGATGCAGATCATTCCATTTCTGATGCAGATTTACATGATGCACTTGTTGATGAGAGAGCTGATATTGAGCAGGCAAAAACTATGCCAAAATGGCTGGTGCAGACTTTGCGTGACAGCAAAGTAGATGCACCTTTGTCATATCGTACTCGTTCAGGCTCTCATAATGCCTCCTTTGCATCGGATTGCTATGCTATGGCTGCATCTAGTCTCTGTGATGAGAATGAGCCTGTTTCTTTTGATGAAGCACAAAATTCAGAAAATTGGATGGCTGCTATGCAATCTGAATATGATGCTATAATGAAGAATGGTACATGGTCTTCATGTGACTTGCCTCCTGGCAAGAAGGCCATTGGCACTAAGTGGGTATACAAGCTGAAGCGTAAACCTGATGGTACAGTTGACAGGTATAAGGCTAGGCTTGTTGCAAAGGGTTATGCGCAGGAAAGAGGCATTGATTTTGATGAGACCTTTGCACCTACATGTCGTATGACTACTGTTCGGAGCATTTGTGCACTTGCAGCCCATCATGGTTGGAATGTACATCAGTTGGACATTAAAACAGCATTTCTGAATGGTGACTTGCATGAAGAAGTGTATGTTTTTCAGCCCCGTGGCTTTGTGCAGAAAGGGCATGAAAACCAGGTGTGCAGGTTAAAGAAGGCGTTATATGGTTTAAAGCAAGCACCACGTGCTTGGTATGAGAAGATACATGCCTATCTGATTGCACATGGTTTTGAGAATAGTCCAACTGAAAGCACCTTATATGTTAAGCATGCTAATGATGTGCTTCTGATCATTGTTGTCTATGTTGATGACATGCTGCTCACTGGTCCTATTGAGACAAATATTGCTGATTTTAAGGCTGATTTGCATGCCTCATTTGAGATGTCTAATTTGGGGCATTTGCATCACTATTTGGGCATTCAGTTTATGCATGTTGATGGTGGAATGACTTTGTGTCAAACAAAATATATTGACACATTATTGCAGCGTTTTGGCCTTGAAGACTGTAAGCCTATTGCCACTCCTATGGAGACAGGTTTACGATTGAGTCTTCATGATGCTGGAGATGCATTTGATGCTGTTCTCTATCAGCAGGCTGTTGGATGCTTGATTTACTTATGCATTACTCGGCCAGATATTCAGTTTGCTGTCTCACAGATGAGCAGGTTTATGCATTGCCCAGGAGTCACGCATTGGAAAGCGGTTAAGCGCATCTTTCGCTACTTGAGTGGTACTCGGCTATTTGGGTTGTTTTATCCCAAGGGGGGATCACTACCGCCAGATTTGCATGCTTTTTCTGACTCAGATTGGGCTGGTTGCTATGACACTCGTGTGTCCACCAGTGGTTTTTGCTTCATGCTTGGTAGCTCATGTATATCTTGGTTGAGCAAGAAGCAGCCTACTGTGGCCACTTCCAGTTGTGAGGCTGAGTATAGGGCAGCTTTCACAGCGACTGTTGAGTGTGTGTGGCTCAGACGCCTTATGGCTGATTTGGGTGTTGGCCAGTCTTCTGCCACCACCATCTTTACTGACAGTCAGAGCGCATTGGCAGTTGCGAGGAACCCTGTGTTCCATGCTCGCACTAAGCACATTGAGGTGCATTATCACTATGTCAGGGAGAGGTTCTCTGCTGGGGAGATTAGCTTGGCATATGTGCCCACGCAGGAGAACATTGCAGACCTTTTCACGAAGGCTCTGCCTAGGGAGAAGTTTGAAGCTTTCCGCAAAGCTTTGGGCTTACTTCCTTTTGTGGAGTGATTTCCACATAGCTTGGCACTTCCTTATACATGAGTGCCAGCTCCTTGTTCACCGCATCACTCCCAGGGGGGATTTGTTGATATATTTAGGTAGTGATGTGTGTGAACACTCTAGGACCGCCGGGGCACTTTTTTCCCTCTTTAGGAGGTTTTTTTCCCCCGGCTTGTATATACGCCTATTGCCCTAATGGGCTACTTATCTTTGTACATTCTCGAGTAATACATTCAGTCGTGTGTGTTGTGCTCCAAGCTTCTTCTTCTTCCTTGTGCTGTTCGCGTGCTTCCGCAGACGTCTAACTCCAACAATTTCATCCCGACAACGGGCATTCAATTTGCGACAGATAAGGGAACATGATGCAGGCCGATGGCTGCATTGCAAAGATGAAGAGGAGTTTTTCAAGGTCGATATTGATATGATGCTTCCCAAGTGAATTGATGAAGATGGCAATTCCATTTTGCCCCCTTGGACAATACTTCCTCCGGCTATGGCATCAGCAGCGGCACCAGTAGCAGTGACACCAGCAACGACCGAGATGCTTACCCACGATTACCTTCTACCTACTCTCAGGCTATGGCACCATCAGTGACACCAGCAAGGACCTAGCCTTGCATACTACTTAATTGATAGTAGGAATGAGCAGCGACACCAGCAGCGATCGAGATGCTTACCGGCGATTATCTTCTACCTACTCTCATGCTATGGCACCATCAGCGACACCAGCAGCGTCATCTCTTGTGCTAATTGCAATAATGTCACCTTGAGCAGTGTTGTATGTGTCGTGCTTTGTTGTATGTGTTTTAGTCACTAATTAGAGTGTGAGTGGCTGCACGTATTCAGAATCATCCTACATCCCCTTTTGAAAGTCATTTTTGAAGATGACGGTTGGAGCAAGGAAGCGTGCAACGTCTTCAAAGCTATGGCTACTGGAAGTAATCTGGTGTTGAACCTTCCATCCATCCATATGTGCAACTGCCATTTCTATTCCTTTCGGAGGCTACCCCTTAAAATCATTCAAATATGTGGTGGCCATCCCTTTGCGTTTGGTTTGGGTTGAGGCACTCGAGTTTGGTGCCCTTCCTACTTGTCTCAACAATGGCATTATCAAACTTATTCTTAAAAAAAGGGGAGAGGAATAGAATTGAGAAATGGAGACCTATCACAATGCTTCAAATCGGATATGAGATTCTTGCTAAAGTCATTGCCAATAGGATATCCAGCCATTTAGACCAGTGGCTTAGCAAAGGCCAAAAGGGCTTCATTAAGGAAAGGTCAATATTTGAAGCCATCATTGATATCTGGGAAGGTCTTGACTTCACTAAAGAATCTAATCAGGACATTGTCTTCCTCAAGATTGACTTTGACAAAGCCTACGATAGATTGGAATGGGACTATATTTTGCAATCGCTGAAAGACCTCGCGTGTAGTCAGAGATTCCTTAGGATGATCTCCACTCTCCTTGGTAATGCTTCGATCAAAGTTAATGTCAATGAGCAACTTTCAAAGAAAATTAAACTTAAACAATCCATCAAGCAAGGTTGCCCATTGGCCCCGCTACTCTTCGCCATTGCCACAGAAGGACTTAGCCAACTTGTGAAGCGTCAGATGGAGCTTGGTCGCATAAGAGGCATCACTTTGCCACAACCCAAGGCAAATGACCATGAGACTATTTGCAGACGACACAAATGCATTTGTTCACAATGATGATACTAGCCTGGAAACCTTTTGGTGGTGGCTCGAGACTTTTTGTGAGGCCTCTAGGTCTAGAATTAACCACTCCAAGACTGTGTTCAGGGCTATCAAAGGGAACCAACCCAATCTCCTCACTTTGCAGGGATGCCAAAGCATTCAATCGGGTTAGGTTGTTTGCATTCTAGGTATTCCCATGGGATTCGGTATTACTCTGGAACAAAGGTGGGCTTGGTACTAGAGAGATGTCTCTCCTCCCAAGCATATGCCTCTATATATAGCTACTCGAATCAACGAAGATCAGAATATATATAAAGATATATATACATCATGTAGATACACATACATAAATATAAAATAGAGTAGATATATTATGCATCACACATACATGCCTAAATGCACACATAAATATATATATATATATACATGCATACATATTTACATGTACACATTTACACATAGACACATATACATATATAAATGTACACATCACATATACATGCCTACGTGCACACATAAATATATATATATATATATATATATATATATATATATATATATATATATATATATATATATATATATATATATATATACATGCATAAATATTTACATGTACATATTTACACATAGACACATATACATATATACATGTACACAATTATAAACACTTGCATATATTACATGAATACATGAATATTTTACATAAATCCATATGCATACTAACACATGTATACATATATCACACACATGCAAACACATACATATACATGAAATACATATATATGCATACTAACATATGTATACATATAATACACATGAATACACTTACATATGCATACATACATGATAAAAATTTGCTCCTCGAAGATAAAGCTATATATAAAATAATTAGGCATACCCCCGAGCTTCATGTTCTAACTTAAAAGAACATGATTTCATCTCTATAGTAGGATTCATCGTTATTCAAGTTAATAAAAAATCTATTATCTGATATCCATTCAGAAGCTTCAAGTTATTGATCGATAACTAGAGTAGAATTTACTATCTAATGTGCTCATATGTTTTCATTATTGCCATCATTTTGGTAAGATATCAATATAGTCTCATCTTCATTATCCTTATTGATTTCATTTATTTCTTCTATTGTTAAATCTATGTTCTCATGAGTCACATCATCTATTGATGGATTAATATCTATTTCTGGTAATTCCTCTTCCTCATCAGTAGAATCAGCATGTAGAGAAGTATCCTCTTCATCAAAAAGATTAGTATCATTATCACGTATAATGATTCTAAGTTCTCTTTCAGATGTTGATGTATCAGTATCTGATGCTGAATCATCAAGAGGACTTTCTTCGATCTCTCTAACAATAAACTATTCAAACAATGACCTACCTCTAGGTTGCACATGAATGACTTGCCACCAAGGATGAGCATCTGGGTTTTTATAAAAAAATGCTTGTTCAATATGCCTAGGAAGAATATATGGTTCTTTAGTAGATCGCATTACCTTGGAAGAATCAATTGCCCAAAACCCAGATAATTCCTTTCTTAATGTGGAATTACTACCTTTATACTCGGCTCAAAACCAATCAACCTTCAAAATGACCTATCAAAATATATAACAATAAAAACCCATTATAAGGTGCTTAAAAAAATAACTAACTCTATCATTAAAAAAATAAACTTTTTTCTACCTATTTGAATGTACGAAATGAAATTTTGTAGATACCAACAATAGTTCCTACGTAACCAAGTTCGCCATCTATAAGGTTCGTGTCTTTTGAGCTAGCACGTGATAGTTGCTTGAAAGAAGCAACAATACTAGAATCCTCTGTTTTACGTAAAGAATCAGTGGCTTTGATTCTAATATGCTGTTCAAAAGCCCACATATTAGTGAACATTCGAGCCTACAAAAGAAATTCAATTAGTAAATAGAAACTAATATACATATATGAAAAAAATAAAATATTATTTTAATAAAATTACCTTTCATTCACAACCTATCATTAACTCTCTCTGCTCATCTGATATTTCTTCATAATTTGCATTGGCGCGTTGCAAACGATTATATAGCCAATCCATGAAAGAAGATATGTCTGTAATCTCATTATTATCGAGATTACATCTATATCTTTTGTTTTTTTGCCTTTTACTTTGGAGATTTTGAAGTTCCTCATACTCGCTAAGGAATGCTTGCATGCGTTCACTATTATATGCTACAAAAGTAGAAACATGATTTTTTTCTTGAAATGTAAATAAGAATGGAACTTCCTTACCTGATAATACCTCATCTGTTATTTTTGAAGAAGACTTGTTGGTCCATGCACGTGGAGCTTCTTCATGAACTCTTTCAAGGTACTCACTAACGTAATACATTCACGCTTCAAGCATCCAACCCTTTGCCATGGATCCTTCTGGTTTCGCTCTTTGTCGCACATAACCTTTTAATATTCCCATAAATCACTCGACCAAAAACATCCATCGAGTGTTGACAACACCGGCAATCTCTATTTCATCTACAAGATGGACTAATAAATGAACCTGAATATCAAAAAATGAAGTAAGAAGGTCTTTCTCCATCAAACATAGTAGCTCTTTGCATTCATGTTTTGTTTTGTGGGATCGCGTTTTTGTCAATCTCTTTGGATGTAATCCACCTATACATATCATAAAAACAATTATAAAGAAGTTAATTAAAAAATAAAAGATATCCAATATTCATACATATTAAATATAAAAGTATCATAATTACCTTATAAGTGATCCAAGACGATAGATCACATCTCGTACTCCTTTCCTTGTACATCCATCGATAACCAAAGCTAAAATATGTTTCAAAAAGTTATGTAAGTCATGGGTCTTTAACCCAGATAAGCTCTTATCATCCATAGTAAACATGTTTTGAAAAGATGCTCCATATCATGTAGGAGTCTTAATCAATTGAATTCTATTGTTGATAATTTGTATCTCTTTTGTTGTAAGTACCCAAGGAGCAGGTGCATAAGTCGTTTCTTGTCGATGTCTATCAAAAACTAGCCATAACTTTGGTTTGGATATTTTATCTTTCAAATCATTCCTTGATGCTATGATATATTTTAGTCCAAGAAGATGCTGCCATAGTGAATAACCAATATTTTTTAATATATGCATAGGATCAAGAAGATGACATACTTTTAACTCTTTCCAATACTCCAAAGATTACCATATTGATATGTTCTCTGCGAGTGCCAATTTTCCTTTACCTCTCTTCACATACTCATTATCTGAATCATCACCGAAGATTTCTGATTCTAGACCTATCAGAGGTCCATCTATCCATTTTTTATGCCAATCCATAGGCATCATAGGTTTTGGACATTGACCTCTTTTAAGCTTTCCATTAAAATGTATCGCTTCTCTTTTAGATCTTAATGGATGATCATCAGGCAAGAATCATCGATGTCGAAGATAAATATTTTTGTTGAGATTCTTTCTATAGATTGATCTCAACCAATCACCACAATATGGATAAGCTTTATAACCCTTAGTAGATATTCCCGCATCATGAAAATGATAAAAATATAATTAGATTAAATCATATCTATTTACATGCATATTGAATAAAAAAATTACATCAATACTTGAACAAACACCATATCCTGGAAAATCGTGAATAGTCCAAGCCACAATACCATGAACCGTAATATGTCTTTCATTGATGCTTTTGGATACATCAATGACATTAATACCTCTTCATAACTCTTGGAGATCGTCAATGAGAGGAGCAAGATATAAATTCATATCTTTAACTTGTCTTTTGCCTGGGATTAAAAGTGAAAGCATTAAATGTTCCTTTCTAATGCTAAGATATGGCGGAAGATTTTAGTTTATGACTACCACTAGCCATGTTGACCATTTACTAGATTTCATGGAGAATGGATTAACACCATCTAATGCAACTCCTAATTTTAGATTCTATGGATTTTGTGCGAATTCAGGCCATGTAGAATCAATATGATAAAAAGCAACACTATCATGAGGAATTTAGATTATTCCATCAGTACTTTTATGATCATGTCCCCAAGTCAAAACCTTTGATAATTCGGGGCTTTGAAACATATGTCTAATTCGTGGAGCCAATGGAAAATGTTTCAATACCTTTTTTGGGATTTTACCTTCTTCGCCCTTATATCGAGGAGATTGACATTTGGGACATGTCAAAGAGTCTGCATATTCACCTCTATATAAAATACAATCGTTAGGACACGCATGTATACATTGATAATCTATACCAAGATTGTTGATTGTCTTCTTCATTTCATCATGTGAGGTAAGAAGAATATTCTCACTTGGTAAAAACTTTTCAGATAATAACATGTAAGTTCATCAAAAAAAGATATATTAAAAAAAGTAAATAAATAAATATACATATATATGCATATAATTTTATATATGTGTATGATTATGTGTATGTGTATGTGGATGTGAATATGCATGTGCATGCGTATACATATGTGTATGTGTATATGTATATATGTATGTATATGTGTTTTATAGGAGTATATGTATGTATATATATGTATGTGTATATGTATGCATATATGTATGTATATATATGTATGTGTATATGTATGCATATATGTGTGTATACATGTGTATGTATGTATGTATGTATGTATGTATGTATGTATGTATGTATGTATGTATGTATGTATGTATGTATGTATGTATGTATGTATGTATGTATGTATGTGTATGTATGAATGTGTATATATGTATGTATATGTATGTATGCATGTGTAGCTATGTATATTTGATTTTGTTTTTAATTGTTTTTTGTATATTGTGGTTTGCAGATTTTCATATCTAGACCATTGAATCGTCTGGCAGTTTCCCATTTTATAGTCAATCTATTACCTATCTTGCTAAGTTGTTTATAGATATTAAATAGCGGTTACCAAGGAAGGTATTTAGTCATATGTAAAATGGGAGGATCAAATTTTTTGCGAATATTTTGAAAGATGCATTAATAGTTATAAAAGATGGGCGGACAAAAAGCGTCCATTCAATTCAAGTTCTTGTTCTTACCTTATCTAAAGTAAGAATAAAAACGTGCATTGAATGGACACTTTTTGTTCACCCATCCTTTAAAATTATTTTTCCATCCTTCAAAATCTTCAAGTTAAATTTGCTCCTCCCATTTTACATGTGGCTTAATACCTTCCTTGGTAACTGCTATTTAATATTTGTATAATTAGCAGCACAAGTATTAGGTCGACTAAAATAGGTGAAGCATATGTGTCAAGAAGATTCTAAAGGTTGGGTGGACAATTCTAAAGGCTAGATGGACAAAACATCTTCATTCGATACAGGTATGTATAATTTGACCTTACTCTCATAACATGTGTATGCGTGTATATGTGTGTGTATGTTTATATGTGTGTATGCATTCATGTACATTATGTGTATGTTTATATATGCATGTATATATATATATATATATATATATATATATATATATATATATATATATATATATATATATATATATATATATATATATATATATATATATATATATATATATATATATATATATATATATATATATATATATATATGCATATATATATATAAATAGATAGAATTTGAAAATTATACCTTAATAGTGTCGAAACATATACATTACTCCATCCAAAACGATTTTGAAAATTGAGAATAAGTAAGCTCGCACTTAGTGGTGTCAAACGACTTCCTTCATATACATGCTTTAGACATTCCTCTTGAAGATATTTCTCATTTTTAGAAATATCAATGCTCTCACTATCATTTTGATACCAATCCTCAATAAAATCTGCCATGCCATCATCTTCATCTTTGTCACACAAATCTTGTGCTTTATCGTCTTTTGAATATAGATCTTTCAACCTTGCATATTCCACGGGATTACTTTTGCATAGCCTCCTCATAAAAGCTTCTAATAAATGAGGTCTTACTGACAATTGTGAATGGTGTGGAGGAATATCATCAACATCATACATTGGAATCTAAACATATAAATAAAACTCATTAGTATTCCATAAATGAATAAAAAGTAGACTTTAAATATAAATTTAAGTATATAAGTTATTAAATATGGATAGAAAAATTTTATTCTCTCTAGCTAAAAGGTGCTCTTGGAGGTCTACGACATCCATAATTCACTAATAGATCATCACCGGCATGTAATGTAGTAATAGCATTGACAACTATGTATCTTGATACATCTCTACTCATGTATGGTGATTCATGACTATTTTCACGCTCCTCAAATGTGCAATTAGTCCTTGAACTATTATGTAACCCTCGACTACTATTTATTAAACTTGCTATATTTCCATGTGTGTAAGGTCTTCCATCAATATAATCTTTCATTTTCTGCATGTAAAATCCTTCTACTAGTAAGGGATGCTACGTTCAAGCATATTCCATAAGTACTCATGCTTTGAACATAACGTGAAAGTCGATGTCAATCTCCCCATCCATATATAGGAGCACAAAATGACATAAGAGTGACTTCAGAGTTCGGAGGCACATACAAATCCTCTACAATAAAGAGACCACGACCAGCATTAGTAATAGTGGATGGAGCAATCATATAGCGATTACCCCAAAAGTCGAAAACCTCTCCATCTAAAGGAAGTGGTCCTCTATTCCATCCTCCATATCTTCTTCTATCATATGTTTGTATTAAAGAACGATCACGAGCTGGCAATGGATAATCTCCAGCGTTTCAGTCTCTAAACCAGGAGGTAGAGGATTTCTAGAAACCTCTACTTGTAATTGATGAATAGCAAGTCTATGACGTGTACGAGGTATATTAACATTATGAGAAAAATTATCATCATCATCATCATCGAGCAAGTATTCCTATATATCAACGGTAATTTGATTTTGTATATGGTTTTTAAATAAAATAATGACATTAATATATATAAAAAATACATACCCAAGCATTATCGTGTTGACCAGGTGATGGTGCACGCTCAAAAGTACCATACTCTACCTCATGTTCAATACATTCCAATCGTGGTCTTCGATATGTGCCATAACAAGAGTTACACCAACATATAATATGCTCGTGATAGTAAAATTCATCATAATTCCTATTGGAGGACACATGTGAAGTCGTTGCATGGGTAGGAGGTGGTGGAGTACTCTCTGATTGATCAGAATATGCACATAATAAGAAACAAAAAAAATATAAGTGATGTATCCATCAAATATATTTAAAATTAAATGTTTGATATACTTACAGTATATAGTCATTGCATGATGAGGAGACGGTGGCGGAGTTCCATCGGATTGATCAAAATCTATAAATAATGGTATTTGATATTAATAATCTGATTATTTACATACATAAAAAATTCACATATACATATTTACACATACACACATATTCACATATACACATTTACACATACATATTCACATATACACAACTACACATTATTGTGGGATAAATGCATGTATTTTGTATGAATCAGTGTATATGCATGCATGTGTGTGTATGTATATATGTGGATATGTATATGTGTGTTTATGTTATATGTATGTATATGTGTATATGTATACATATATGTATGCATATATGTTTGCATGTACATGTGTATGTGTATGTGTGTGTATATATGTGTATGCATTCTGATTTTTTTTTCTATTTGAGATTAAATTAATAGGAGATATTGTATGGTGGAAAGAAATAAGAGGCAACCTAACATACCACCTAAGATGTGGTAATTATTTCGTAGACAGCTACGTCTTCAGGAGTCATTTCCTCAGCAGAAGGTACACCAATTAATTTTTATATATTTTAGTAATTTTTTACATTTAATTTATGTATTTTTTTCTTAAATAAATAGGTTGCTACAAAGAAGAGAGTGGATTCGGGCCACACATCGCACCTAGGCCAAATGGGCCATAATGGTTTTGTAGCTACATTTGTAAGTATATGTGATATTGTGGGTATATTTTTTATTTTAGTTAAAATGCAAGTAACTAATGTTTTTTATTTGTTTCAATGCAGCGAAAGGATTATGGCTGATATCCTACGAAACATGAGATCGAGTATGCTACAAATTTTCGATATTGTCATTTGAGCGAGTATATGCGAGATCATCCTGATGCCTTTGTGAGTATTATTAAATTTTATATAATTATTTTATTTTTATGAATGGTTTAATTGTTTTATTTATTTATGTTTGTTATTTGTAATACATGAGTATTATGGAGAGACAGATATGGATGAGGTGGAGAGACAGACACAGAAGGGAGGATCTTGATCGTCACAGGGTGATCATGACAATGAGGATGAGGATGATCATGATGCTGCTGATGATGATGATGATGATGATTAGGATTCTAGTTGAATATGACATTGGATTATATGTATTTACATTGATATATATATATATATATATATATATATATATATATATATATATATATATATATATATATATATTATTTCAGTTATGTTTTGAATTGTGTGTATGGTATTAAGTAATATATGTATGTGTGTGTACATGTATGTATGTGCATGTGTATGTGTGTGTATATGTATGTATGTGCATGTGCATGTGTAAGTGTATGTGTCTATGAGTATGTGCATTTGCATGTGTATGTGTATGTGTGTGTATATGTATGTGCATGTATATGTATATGTGTAACTCTATGTGTATATGTGTGTATGTGCATGTATATGTGTATATGTAGGTATGTGCATGTGTGTGTGCATGTGTATATGTGTGTGTACGTATGTGCATATATATGTGTATATATGTGTGTATATGTGTATAATGTATGTACATGCATATGTATATGTATGAAACATGCATGTGTATGTGGATGCATTTCCATTTGCATCCATGTGCATGCATTTGATGTATCTGTGTGTATATATGTGTGTGTATGTGCATGTGTATATGTGTATATGTGTGAAAGTTCATCTTCATCATGTATAAGTGTGTAAGTGCATATCAATAAGTGTGAGTATGCTATCTAATGAAAATAACACCATTCAAATGATATACAAAGAATAGAAATTGTACTTACAATAGTTAGCCATACTTTTTGCTTGGTTAGCTTCTTGAATAACCTGCAATGAAGAGAAAAAGAAGAGAGAGAGAGAGAGAGAGAGAGAGAGAGAGAGAATTCAAAGAGAGGAAGATGTAGAAAGAGAGAAACAGAGACAGAGGGAGACAATAAGACAGAGCTTATGCAAAACAACAATTCTGCATATACTTGTTTCAGCTCGTAAGCACAGCACAATTGCGAAGGTTGGAGAGCTCTTCGATCAGATGCGTGAAAATGTCGATCGAAGAGCCTCCAACGTTTTAATTTTTTTCTTTAATTGACCGTCGTGTAAGCTATGCTAACGCGTTGAAAAAACCACTGGAATTGGCATCGCATAAGCGACATTTTAGCGTCGCTTATGCGACGCAAAAAGCATCGCTTATGCGATACTATTTAAAACCGTCGTGTTAGTGATGCTCTATGCGAGCATCGCACAACCCGTCGCGCCACACGTCAAAAAAAACGTCGTTTGGCTCGTCGTTTAATTGACAGTGCGCGCTCGATGCTCATTGCGACACATTTTGCAGTTTTATAGCGATGAAATTGTATCGCCTTAACCCTCGCTATGCGCGCGTATTCCTTGTAGTGCCAACATAGGCAGGATTGCATGGCCACCATCTCTCAGACTTCCTTGCATAGTATCCCATGCAGCTTGAGCGCTCTGCTTGATGCCACCATTTCCGAATAAAAGATCCTTGAAGTTATTGATTCGCTTCCGAACGGCAAGACAAATTACTTAGGTGGTGTGTTAGGATCTGACATTGATATCATATGGAAACTTATACGATGTGATGAGAATCAAACCAATACAAGACCATGTCGTGACCATGTCGTGTGTAGCGTTCCAATGGTGATGCTAATTCGGGAGTAACGCATGTGCTTGTGAGTGAAATCACAAGTGATGCCATTGGACTCGTCTTGCTAAAACGAATCAGATCATGCTGCTGCGTGGATAGAAACCATGATTTATAAACACATTCTATACTGTCGATTTTGGATATTCTAGATTACATATGTTGAGAATAGATTAACACCATCACAGTAATGTCATCATTTCTGATGTGCACCGAAACATCTACAGACTAACAGGCGTGCACCTCACGAAGTTGGATGCATTAATCCATCCTCAGTTGGATGCATTATTCAATGGATAATCTCTACCACAGCGGCATTCACGTTCTCTGCCAGTGATCCAGCGATCCAGAGAGAGAAAATGAACCAGCTGACTATAAAGAGTAGTCAGTGGTTGATGTGCGCTGAGTCCTAGTTTGCAGGTATCTCTTGGGCAGAAATCGTTCCCAAAGCTCCTTCTCAGATTGTGCTTGAGTCCAGAGAGTTCGTCTTCACTACAACAAATACAAACTCCCGTTTTGGGTGTTATTGGCAAAGAGTAGAGTGATAGTCTCTCTCTCTTCTCGTTCTCTGTGCAACAGAGATACAGAGGTGTGCAATAGAGATACAGAGGTGGTGCAGGTCATCAGAGTTCTCTCTTCTCTCTCTCTCTCTCTCTCTCTCTCTCTCTCTCTCTCTCTCTCTCTCTCTCTCTCTCTCTCTCTCTCTCTCATGGAGTGAAGTGTGCGCAAGACGTTTGACTGAAGCAGATCCTGCTTTCCATCTCTCTACTGTGGACTGATATATCGGGATCGACAGTGAGTACTACATGGCCTACAAATGATGGCTTGCTTTGATTGCTGTTCAATACAGAGAGTCAACAGGACACAGATAGACATCAAGCAACATCAAGGGAGTTCATTCAGCAAAATCAGCTTCACAATACACTCTGTGAACGCCCAAGTGCATTACAGAGCTTCAAAATGAGTATTTTGATGGGAATGGCACATTTCTGTCTGCAGATGTGGTCTGCCTTTGGATCCGCATGGTCATTAGAGGTTGTAGAGCGAGGACTAGTCGATCAAGAATCACTCAGTACTCGATTCTGAAGCTAATTCAAAGCTGCTTTAACAGACACAGAGTCGCGACCCGACCCTGGCTCTAATAGACACATAGTCGCAACCCTTGGCGTATTATGCATCTGCTAGTCGGACTCACAAAAGCTCCTTCTGAGCAGGTTATGTAGTCGACTGACAAAACACATGATGTATGATCTCCTATTGTTGTGTAGAAGTTCGCTAGTATGATGTTTAGTTAGCCTGTGTTTGCAGCTTAGGGACAAGAGCAAGAGAAAGTGCAGGTGTTGAAAGCGCAAGTGACTTTCAGGTAGAGCGAAATATGAAGAGGCAAACTGAAATATGAAGACATCAGCACTAATATGAGACTGCTCAAGCTTTCCTCATGGAGAAAAAGGGGATGAGAAAGTGGAATGTTGATGAACACTTCAAAAACAAAAGCAAAAGAGAGGATAAGCAAAATATATGGCAAATCTTCTTACCGAATATGGAATCCGAGTACATGTCAAACAAACGATATACAAAGATATTTGATAATGGAGTTATATCAAAAGGTGAAGGATGAAAATGAAATGAAGTGTTTATGAACGCTCCAAACAAAGAAATTCAACAAAGTCTCCACACTCAGATAGTAACTATGAACCACTAAATGAGCACAACATACATCAAATGCAAGGGTGGGATGGAGGGAAAATGGGGATAGAAGGTGTACAAACAGATGAAGAAAATGGGTGGGAGGGTGGTCAAATTGTGAAATAAAGCCCCATAGAGTAAAATGATGGCAAAATGCTTCTCCAAATGAGTGGAGAGCAACACCACCAAACTCAAGCACCACCACCAAACTCAAGCACCACCACCACCAAAATCACCACCAAGGCCTCCACCTAGGGATCTGATACCATGTAAAGCGTACACGTGGAGAAGCAAAATGAAAAGAAGAGTGTACTCAAAAAAGAAAGAGTGTGAGAGACTCAAAGTGAGTAGACAAAGAAATGGGTAAACTCACATGGATTAGAAATGAGCTTGCCAAGAGCATGGAGCAAGCTCCTCAAGCTTCTAACCAAGTACAAATGGGGGGAGATGCCCTCCTTATATAGATTTGGGAGGGGCTCTCCAAAGTACATCTCATGTGGTATAATTCCCCTCAAAGGAGAATGAATACAATGGTAGAAGCAAATGGCAAGTTACCCAACTACAAAAGGGATACAATATAAACTGGAAATAAACTAGAAATGGAGTGCCTCTTGGATACAAAATGGAGATGCACTCACGCAGATACAAATGTAGATGATGTAGGAGCAATCATGTCATCAACTCATCGTCTTTAGTTCTGACCTGATGATAACCCTGGCATAATTAAATCTTTGAAAAGATTTTAGCTCCCTTTAAAATGTCGAAAAGATCTTCAATAAGCGGCATGGGATACTTATTCTTTATTGTATGATTGTCTAATGCCCTATAGTTGACACATTGCCTCTAGTACCATCTTTCTTTTTTACAAGAAGAATGGGTGCGGCCCATGGGGACTAGCTTGGCTGAATAAATCCTTTATCTACATAGTCTTTGATCTGTTTCTCGAATTCTAGATTTTGGACATAGGGGAGGTGGTAGGGATTTTGAGATTTTGATGTGGTTCTTGGAAACGCGTTGATTGCATGATCAATGTTTCCATGAGAGGGTGGAATGCCGTGGGGGATTTCCTTAGGGAACACATCTTTAAACTCATGCATAAGCTTATTAAATTTAACAAACACATCACGAGAAAAGAGGAGACATAAGAAATTTGCTTTGTATTATTGGAATCAATTACATGGGTGCTTTGTATTATTGAAATCAAACACCATTTGGTCAACTTTTTGTATGGCCAAAGATCTTGAGAATAGACTTAAGCATAAGTTCATGTGCTCTCTTAAACAAGTGATCCACTTAGCCTAGTGGTTAAGTCTCAATGACTTAATTCAGGAGATCAAAGATTCATGGATTGATGATGACTACTATCAGCCTATCATTAAAAAGTTGTCAGAAAATAATGAGGATAAGGCATTTCCTAATTCTCAAGTGGAGCAAGGTTTGCGCAAAAGAATAGGCCGAAAGATTTGTGTGCCTAATTCCTAAGAAGGTAAGTTCAAAAAAGAAGTTATTTTTGAAAACCATGATGTACGTTGTGCAAGACATTCAGTTATTGAGAAAACTTTGCAGATGATTAGACACACTTTTTGGTGGCCAAAGATGGTCAAAGATGTAAACAACTATGTAAACTAGTTTTTTAAATGTCAAGTGAATAAAATAGAGAGGATCCATCCTCTAGGTCCATTATAGCCATTTGAAATACCACAATAATATTGGGATAGTATTTCCATGGACTTCATAATGGGTTTACCTAGGACACCACGATAAAAGAATGCTATTCTTGTGATGGTTGATCTTTTGAGCAAAATGGCACACTTTATTCCTAGCAAGGAATCTATGGAAGCTCCTGAGATTGTCGAACTACTTATTCATAATATTTTTAGAATATGTGGCCTACCTAAATACAAGGATTCTAGTTTTATAGGAAAGTTTTGGAAACATGTGTTTAATAAGCTTCAAGTTCAACTCAAGATGAGTAGTGGAGAGATCCATAGAGAGATGATTAGACTAAAAGAGTAAATCACATACTAGAACATATGCTACAGGCATATGTTTCAGAGAAACAAATAGATTAGGATAGGTTTCTCCCATTAGTTGAGTGTGTTTATGATACCTCGAATCACAAGACTACTAAATTGGCACCTTCTAAGGTGATTTATGGGTTTATTGCCCATGATTAGCCATAAAATATCTCAGTGCTTCACAATTCCTTACAACAATTGAAAATAGCTAAGTTCAATCTTCAGCAAGCTACAGAGAGGATGAAAGCATTTGTAGATTGACATCATACACCATGAATGTTTCAAGAGGGTGATCGTATGTTTTTACAGGTTCCACTTCATTTGTCACTCACAATGGGTCAAAAACCCAATTTATCCCCTAGGTTTTTTTGGAACTTGGATAGTAATCAACAAGATCACAAATGTCACATACAAATTACAATTGCTAGATGATTGCAAAGTTCACCAATTTTTTCATGTAAGCAAGTTAATACCATACATTTCTCAAGATGAGAATAGTGTAGATGGTTTAGTTGCTTTAGAAGAGAGAACATCTGAGCCACATGTTCCATTTCAAGTCCTTGATAAGACGGAGTGAAAGTTCCAAATTCATTCCATACCAGTGTATTTAGAAGTATGGACCAACCACCCACTCACGGATGCTACTTTGGAGTCGGAAGCTCTGATTCCCAAACACTTTGCTTCCTTGATCATTGAGGACAATGATCTCTAGAATGGTAGAGAGTGTTATATTTATTAAGACCTCCATGGTCTACCATTGGTCTGTCTGCATTTGGTTGAGGACCCCAGCTAGATCAAGGACTTGATCTCAAGGGAGCCAAGGCTCTAGCACGAGTCTTCGAGGTTATTCCATCTCCTCGGAGTGGCCATATGAGGGGTGTTTGGACATTAGAGAAGACTTTAGATGTTTCAAGGGAAAGGGCTATTTAAGGTTGGGAGGAAAGTGGCAAGTAGCCAATTGAGATCTTTCAACTTTCTTTGGGGAAACCATGTATCTTCTAGCTTGTTGAAGATCTCTATAGAAAAAAAATTAAAATCAATCTAGTCTTATATTTTCCACTCTAATCCTTATTTGTGTGTTTAAGTAGATCTTTGTTATCACATATAAGAATAAGGTCACCCACACAAGTACGAATGCAAAATTATTACATTGCCTTGCTTACTCATGTATAACGATGGACTTACCTCTATTTTCTTGGATTTATGCTTGGTTAAGTAATCAATCAAATTTTTCCATTTTTTAAGCCACTCAAATACTTATCCTACAGACATGATTTGTCTCTAATTTGGGATCTTCAAATCCTCGTGATTAATCCATATAAAACACTTTTGCATGATCCGTATTTAAAAAATCTAGGACATCCAATTCTATGTGTTCCATAGCATAATATCTCTAGTAATACCTCAAGAAATTAAAATGGGAATCTTAACTATTAGAATAAAAGTCTCTTTGAAATATAACAATCATGCATATTGAAAGAACTATTACTTAAATTTTTTTAATTTATATATCTTAAATGCATAAAAGTTTCTCTTGTCCAAGTATACTCATTCTGTGCCAATTCACTTCATCTCTCTTGTTCTTGGAGTTTGAAGCTTATCTCTTCCCTTTTGTGTATCCTTCAACCAATTCAATACATGTTCATACTTTTCCTCTATATCTTGAATCTTTTATTTGAATTTATAGCTACAATAACTAACTTTATTTATGTTTCGTTTATTCGACCAAATAATAGAATAATATCAAGCATGCTGAGTTTATTTGAGGATTTCCAAATAGAAAATTTTTCCAAAGTGGGTGGGCCTCAATAAAAATATTAATCATAGGTTTACAAGATCTTTCAACACATGAACTTAGCATGCATACCTCAATACTCAAAAGGAGATGAGCGAGAGATAGAGAGAGAGAGAGAGAGAGAGAGAGAATAGACAAGATTTTTCAAAGTGTACGGTAAGCTAGGATGCTCACCTACATTATCTTATATTCCAATGTCAAATTACAATGTCTGAACATGATACAAACTAACAATACCTGAAGCTAGGCAAAAATAGGAACTAGATACAAGAGATTGTGTGCAAACTACCTAAGAGGTATGATGAGTGTGTGTGTGTGTGAGAGAGAGAGAGAGAATATGGAGAATATGAATAGTATAGAAGTGTTTTATCACAAACCCTAATTCTGATTATCTCTAAATCAGAAACTAGTGAATGAACAAGTGAGACAGAAATACACTTGTCACTCAAAGTAATTGAGCACGTGATGTTGCTAGTTAGTTGATACGAAGTCATCCAAGTAACTCCAGATGTAGTGCACACCTCCTCCAAGTGTGTAAGAACACTTCCTCAAAGTAGAGGACCTCCTCGATCACCAAGTGACTCCTTGAGTGATGATTGATCAATGAGCCTTAGTCATCTTTAAGTAGCTTTGAAACTCCCCATGTTAGGTTTTCAAAAGAAAATGATATATTTTTCTAAAAGCAAAACTCACTGGATAAATTTTGGTGAAACCTCCATAATTAGTGATAGCTTTCTTATTTGCCAAAACTTTTTCCCCATTGCTACTACTAGGAATCAAACTCGAGTCGCTTGATCATGATTCGTTTCTCATAAGCCATATTTCTAGTGCTTTTTTTGTTGTAGAGTGTTCCACGTAGCACAATATAGCTACCATGTGGACTATTTTGGCATTGTTTCCAATAATCGCCTCTTGAATGCCATAATGGTATAATGTTTAATAACCTGCAAAACATCCTATGACTCTCTCTTTTGAATGCTTTGGTAAAAATATCTGCAACATTTTCACTTGTAGGTATGAAGACTAGCTCAATGTGCTTCTAGATACTTGTTCCCAAATATAGTGGTAATGTACCTTAATATGCTTTGTTCGAGCATGATGACATTAGAGAAAAAAATGAACCCTGCATGGACCTTTTGGATTAAGGAGTGATTAAAGATGGACCAATGAGAGCAAGGTGGTGGACCCAGTCTAGTCCCTTAATCACATAGGCTAGGCACCTTGTTTTTGTGTGGTCAAAGAGGATAAAACCATCTATAAGAAGTGGTTTTGGTTGCTTGAATGGTTTTGAAAGCCTTGCAAATGAATTGTAACCCTTGGATTGGCTCAAAGATCCAAGGGATGAGGTTGAGTGCCAAAAGTCAATCACCCTTGCATTTAGGCCCTTGGATGAGGAAGATTCTCAATGGTTGAGATTCAATCTAGCTACAAAAATGCACCTTTTGACAAGAACCATTGGATGTGAGATCGAATCGGACGGTAGCTATTGATTTCCGAAAAGCAGACGGCACTTGCATTTGTAGCCATTGGATTCATCATGAATCTAAGGGCCCAATTTGAATGAGCACATTCAAGTGGCACCTTTTATCCTCCTTCCTTGGATGAACTCCTAATAGTATGGCTGAGGACAGTGTGTGAGACAAGATCAGCCCCAATAGCAGATGAACGTTGGATCTAGCCTCCATCTAATGGCCTAAAACTCTGTAGAGGGTGACCAAAAAGCATGCACACAAGAAGCCAAAAGTCCCACAAACTTCATGACACTTTCTCTCTAGAGAAGCATGTGCATTAATCTTAGCCGTCCATTTAAACCATCCAAAGGCTCAGAAAATTCTCACTTTATGGTTCAAAATACAAGAGGTTCCAAATACTATTTTATTTGAAAATACCACTAGTAGTTTTGTGTGCCTCCCTAATCCACTAGATTAAGCATTTTAATCCCTAAAAATTAGGAATCCTTACAAGTCCCATGCAAGGCTCATATTTTTCCTAATGAAAAGGCTGCTTTCAATAGCAATAACACTCTAACGTTTTGAAAATATTTGAACTAGAAGATGAACTTGAACGTCAAGATAACTGAGAATTTTTTATAATCAAACCCATTCAAGTGTAGTTGTGAAGGCAGCCCTATACTCTAACTCTCTTGAAGATGTAGCAATTGTAGGTTATTTCTTGGATAACTAAGAAACAAGATAATCACCTAGATATAAAAAATAGTTATTAGAAGATGTATTTTTTGAAGCATTTCGGATGAAAAATAATTGTAAAATGACAAAAACTTGTAAAAATATTTATGCAACTGATGTAAAAATAAGGAAGAGTCTTCCTTATGTAGAATAGAATTTTATGTAAATTTTATAGAATTTTTGGAAACTCCTAGATAGCATATTTTTAGAATAATAGAGGGAAGGACCAAAATTCAAGTGTGAAAAGGGACACTTGAAAATGTATATAAGACAATTTCCTCTATTATGAGGGGGTTGGTTGATCATTTGTTTACATGCTATCCAAGTGAATAGAGAGAGTTTCCTGTTGAAAATCGTGTTTCTCCTCTTTGTGTGGTTTCTTTGATTTGTTGAGTCTATTCTTTGTGTATCCATGGAGATTTGTGAGCTTCTATTGTGTAATTCTGTTGAATGTGTATGAAGAGAGCTGAATACTGATGTGTTGAGTGATAAGTTGATGAAGAAAGGTGTTGGAGATGAAAATCATCTGTTTTCACAGAATCGCGATTGTCTCGTCTGTATGGTACAAGTAATATTTTTGAATTTTGACTTCATAATTGTGTTCTGCTGAGAAAATAGCATGTATTAGACACCAAGATTGTGGAAAATGGTGGATATTTGCTCAAGATAATCCAAACCCTAGAAATTCCTCTTCATTTTCACCATTCTCAAAAATTCAGCCATTATTCTCTTATTTCTTGGATTCTATCATCTAGAAGGGGTTGTGGTCTCTTGAATACTTCTAGGATTGACAAAATAAAGATGTATTGTTAATTCTTTATGCTAAATGATTGGAGAGGACAACTCCAAAGATCAATAACAAACATTTTTTGGCACTGTTGCCGGGGAGTATTTTCAAAAGCTTCATTGAAGTTGGACCTTGCTGGATCTTCTGTTGATGATGGTAATGAACACATGGAAAAGGTAACACTCTTTAATCAAGAAATGTGAACATGAAAAGGTAGATGTCTTTTGTTTGTCTTTTGGGAAAAGAAAGCAATAGATCACCTTTTAGAATTGGAAGTGCTAAAATTTTTGTAAATTGATAGTTGCTCATCTCATTTTTTGAAGATAAAGTGCAGGTGTGTGAAAAATTTGAATCAAGAAAGCTGAAGATGAGGTAACATGTGTCTATTCTTGCATTTTTGGAGTGCTTTTTGACCAAGTACTAAGCAAAATTGTTGATCTTGGGAAGATAACATGGTTGCATTAAGGAAAAGTCAATTAAAGTAGCTAGATGCAAGTAGAAAAGATTCATTTTTTAACCAAGTCAAAGCATTAATCTTGAAAAAAAAAAAGTTGATTTGCATTTTGAAGGGAAAAAAAATGTTTGAGTTTATCTTTGCAAAAATTGATACTTGCATTTCATAGCACAATTTTTCTTTTGGGAAGTTTTCTCATGAACTGTTTTGATAGCCAATGCATAAGGGATTATAACCAATCAAGGAACACAGGATCAATAGATCACCAAACAAGAAACCCTAAGTGAAGTGTTTACCTTAATTTAGGGCAAAATACTAAAAAATTCATAAAACTCATTAAAAACAATCAGACAAATTTCTTTTCTTCCTAGGAAGTTGGACTGAAGCTTTGTTGATAAGAGTAATAGGGACCAAGTGAAAGAAAAGCAAAAATTTGTCAAAAAATTAGAAAATTGGAAAAACGCGATTCTCTGCACAAGATCACGATTTTCTGAGTAATGTTGTGATTTTGATGCAAAAGTATAGGAGTCTATTGAATTGCAATTGGTAGAGGGTATTGAAGGGGAACAAGAGAAAAGAATACTCAAATTTGCACAAAATAAGAAGTACAGAAAAAACACAATTTTCTACACAAAATCGCGATTTTTTGTAAGAGAAATTTTCTGGAATTTTCAGCATATTTGGGTTTTTGGAGAAAGGTAATTGCAAGAGATTTCATCAAGATTGGGTAAGTGAAGTTGGACAAATGAAAGAGTGAAGAAAAGTGGAAATCACACAAAATCGCGATTTTCTGGACACTATAAAATCTTGGAATTGCAAGAAAAACTCATTTGAGTGAGTGTGAGAGAGAGTGAGAGCAAGCAAAAAGTCACGATTTTCTGCAGCCAAGTATTCTGGAGAAATTTTCAATCAAGCAAGCAAGGTAAGGGGTCTCAATATTATTTTCTTGCATTTCTTTACATTCTGGTGATCATAAAAAGCAGAAAATAGAAGATATTAGAAAAAGCACAGAATCGCGATTTTAGAGTTCTGGGATTTTTGTAAAAAAATGAAAAGTTGTTAGTAAACACTTTCATTGCATGTTAAAAAATAGACATGGCGATCCTATAGGTGAAATAAAACTTTAAAAATCTATATCTAAAACTTTTTTCAAAAAATTGATCAGAATCGCAATTCTGTAGTCAAACACAAAATCGCGATTCTCTGATCAAAGGACAAAATCGCGATTCCCAGAACACGATTTTCATAAGAAAATCGTGTTATTTACAATTGTGAGCAAGCACGATTGTCTGGGAACAAAATCGTGAAAAACATGATTTTGAGCAGAAAATCATGGCAAAAACGATTTTAAGCAGAGAATCGTGAAAAACATGATTCTGAGTAGAAAATCGCGGAAAACACGATTTTGAGCACAAAATCGTGAAAAACACGATTTTGAGTAGAAAATCGTGGAAAACACGATTCTGAGCACAAAATCGTGAAAAACATGATTTTGAGCAAAAAATCGTGAAAAACACGATTTTAAGCAGAGAATCGTGAAAAACACGATTCTAAGTAGAAAATCGTGGAAAACACGATTTTGAGCACAAAATCGTGAAAAACACGATTTTGAGCACAAAATCGTGAAAAACACGATTTTAAACAGAGAATCGTGAAAAACACGATTCTGAGTAGAAAATCGTGGAAAACACGATTTTGAGTAGAAAAGCGTGAAAAACACGATTCTGAACACAAAATCATGAAAAACACGATTATAGACAGAAAATCGTGAAAAACACGATTCTGAGCACAAAATCGTGAAAAACACGATTTTGAGCAGAAAATCGTGAAAAACACGATTATAAACATTGAATTGGGAAATTTTTTTGAATGATCCTTAGATCTGGGAACAAATTAAACACATATACTAGGCAAGACTTAGGAAAGAAGGAAATAGAGCCAGTAGAAGGGAAAGTGCAAAAAAGAAATCTAGGGCAAGAAAACATGGAAAATTTAAACGAAACAAATGAGCCCATTGAAACTGGGGATTATAGAAATATCCTCAAATACATGTATACAAATAGGTTTGGAACCTATGTATATCAGGATGGAATGCATAAGTTTCTCATTAGATTGAGAAACTTAGAAGTTCCCCTGAACATAACACCAGTAGCTCAATTCAAAGATGGTAGGTATGAGGATAGGCAAGGATGTGTATACATCTTCTCCCAAGACCCAGAAAATTCAAATGACTTAGGGCAATGTGCTGACAAAGGACCTTGGGAACATAATCTAGGACAATCAAATTTACCAAGACCACATGAAAACTACACTAGTACTGAGCAACAACAAGGGAGGAGAACACATGCGTCCCCAAATCCTTTTGAAAAAGAACTAGAAGGATTTAATGAATTTTCACTAAGAAGAAGACATCATTGGCAACCTCAGGGTAGAATGCTTAGACCATATCAAGTAGCCAAATGCATGAAAAATCAATATGAAGGATATTCTGATCCTCGTGCTCATGCTGCAGAGTTTCGACAATTAATTAGAGCTGAGGAGGTGGAAGATTACAAAGTCCAGTTTGAAGCATTTGGTCTAACCCTAACAGGACTTGCATTATCTTGGTTCATCCCTTTGAGAAAGGAAATGTACCTAGATATTGAATCCTTCCTAGAAGCCTTCATTGGGGAATTCTCAAAGACTGGAATAAAACATAGCACAACCACTTTGATACACAGTTTTAAACAACAAAAAGATGAAAATGTCAGAGAGGCAGCCAAGAGATTTAAGCAATACATTGACAGATGTCCTAAAGAAGAAGTACCTTCCATGGCAAGACAAGTATCCCTATTCATAGAAGGATTAAGAAGTGCTCAATTAAGGACCCTAGTGTACTATAAGAGATGCCCTGATCAAGGAGCTTGTGTAAAAGAAGCAATAGATTTGGAAGATAATAGAGGCCAAGATCTGTTAGCATTTGATCAACCCAGATCAAATGAAGATAAAATCCCACCAGCAGAAGAATTAGCTCAGGCCATTTCTAAATCCCTAGAGGTAAGCACTAAAACCAATTTGATAAACTCCAGGATAAACACAAATAAAAAATGCTACAATTGTGGAGAAAGTCATTTGGTACAACAATACCCATATCAAAAGCCTCCACATTTGCAAGATAGAAAAACACTCAAATATTGTACACTAGAGAGGAAATGGACAAATCATAACAGGGAGGAATGCTTCTATAATAAACAACCCATAAAGGAGAGAGATTATGGGAGCCAAAGAGAATCAAGGTATATTGAGCAACCAAGACCTGTGCTTGGGCAACAACCTCCTATACCAACAAATGTGGTACCAATCAAATACACACCAATAGAGGAGGGAAACTCAAGAACAAAGTCACCATACAAGGAGGATTATCAATGGAATGAAGGATATCAAGAAGAATGGGAAGGTTATGAATTAAGAGAACCAGAATTACAAGCCCTAGACTTGGGAAATGGAAGAATTGAGATGGACACTGCCACTTTCATGTATATAACCAATAATTATATGTCCAATCAAAAACCTCAATTCAAAGGGGGACCAAAGATAACGTGTTATAGGTGTGGGGGAGAACATTTCATTAGAGACTGTCCACAACCTCCTACATTAAGAATAGAAGGAGCTTATTGCAAGGATTGTGGCAGGGAGCATTTGATAAAGGATTGCCCAAAATCCTCAAAAACTACAAAACACACCTAATAACATACCACTAAAAGCAGTCAATATCATGGAACAAGAAGAATTGAGTGACATTGACCAAGTGAATGTAAATGTTATAACAAGGTCACAAACAAAACAACAAGGAACAACTAAGGAACAAAATGAAGGTTCAATCTCAAAGGTGAAGAAAAATAGACAAAAAGGGAAATAGGAAAGGAAACAAAGAATGGGTAAAAATTTGGAAGAAGAAAAAAGGGAACAATCAAATAGTACTTCTCCTCAAAAGACACAAACCTAGTTGGAGATAGGAAATTCACAAAGTCTAGACACTCTAATAAAAGCATACAAGGGAAGAATTCAAGAGGGACCAAGCCCTGCTGATCATTCAATGGCTTATCCTATGCCAGACTTAGAACATGAAAGGATGCAGAAGTGTAAACAAATCATACGGGAAGTGCAACTCAAAATGGGGGAAGTAGACAATTCTCAAAAAACAGTTGAGGAATCTGAGACAACAAAAACAAGAGGAAATAGTATCAAGGAAGAAAACCCACAAGTAACATTCCAGGTGAATATAGATAAACAATGCACAATTCTATATCATACCACATGGGAAGAGTTAATGAAACAAAATCCTCACTTACAGAACCAAATGAAAAAATGGGAAACAACACTAGAAAATCTTCACCCACAACTACAGGAAATAGAGGAGTTGTGGTATATTCCCATTGATAAGATAGGAGGATATTGTGAAGGAGAAGAGGGAAACTCAACCTTAAAAATACAATTTGGTAAAAACCAGGCGAAAGCTATTCTGGATAGTGGATCAAGAGTGGCCATCATGACTAAACAAACTTGGGAAAAATGGGGAAAAAATGAATTATTACCCACCAAAATGAGATTGCAACTTGCAGATGGACACATAGAAAAACCCCTAGGAATATGGGAAAAAGTGATTGTGGACATATGTGGAATAGAGATAGAACATACCTTTGCTATAGTGGAATTCCCACAATCCATTTCATATGAAATTATCCTAGGAAGACCATTTATGAGAAAAATGCAAATTGTGCAAGATTGGGGTAATGATTGCTTATACCTGCAGAGCAAAGGAAGAATAACCAAAGTAAATCTAAGAAATGGGCACTACTGTGACATATCTCCTCAAGAATGGTATAAAATACATCAGAATCAAGAGTTGAGTGAGGAATCAGAAATGGAAGACCAGGATGAAACTGAATCAGCAGTATGGAAGTGCAATATGATAAGAAATCTTACCAATAGAAAAAGGAGATTGAGAAGAGAAGATTGTGTGGAAGGAAGGAAGTTACAAGATGAGAACTATGTACCACAACAATTCAAAGATGAGGAATTTGAGCCCTATGGGTGGAATCAAATTTTGGCTACCATGGATCTAGCCAATGATGAATATGTAGGAGTGGAATTTCAAAATGAAGAAGGATATGATGTCTTTCACATTGGAATACAAATGATAAAGGTATCGGGAACAGAAGAGGACAAAGAAGAAGAAATGATATTAGAAAAAGGGAAGACACAATTTTTGAAAGAAGTGAAAGCTGAAGATGCTATTAAAGACAAAATCTCAGGCAAGTATAAGAAAAACAAACACAGGGAAATAGAAGAAAATCAGGAGGATGAGAAGAAGAAAAGGGAAACAAACAAAGATCAACAGTTTGATGTACCAGCAAATTTCAAGACTCATGAAGTAGAAAGCAGACTACTTCTCAAGAGGAAACCAAAGAGGGAAAAGAAGAAAGGTGAGGCTTATGATAATGAGGAACAAACTAAAAAGATCATGATCACTCAGGAAGAGTGAGAAGAAAGACATATTGTAGTGGTTGATGACATGACATCTCAAGAAGAGGAGGCACTAAGAAACTTGGCAAGAAACTATAGGGATGTGTTTGCTTATAGCTATAAGGATTTGAAAGGTATTGATCCTAAAATCTGTGAGCATAAGATTCCTATTACACCTGAGGCAAAACCTAGCAAACAGAGACATTACACATTCAATGATAAATACTCTGCTAAAATAAAGGAAGAAATTGACAAACTTTTAGCTGCCAATTTCATCTATGAAATAGAGTATACAGAATGGATATCTCCTATAGTTGTGGTACCAAAGAAGAATGGGAAACTTAGGGTATGCATTAACTTGAAAAAGGTAAATGCAGCAACTATAAGAGATAATTATCCACTACCTATAACATATCATCTTCTAGAAAGACTTGCAGGGAAAGAGCTTTATAGTTTTTTAGATGGTTTTTCAAGATACAACCAGGTTCCTATAGCATTGGAAGACCAACATAAAACTGCTTTTTCCACAGAATGGGGAATTTATGCTTTTAGGGTTATGCCCTTTGGGTTAACCAATGCTCCAGCAACTTTTCAGAGGTTGATGTGTCATATCTTCAAAGAGTTCCTGAGGAATGTAATGGAAATTTATGTAGATGACCTTTGTACTTTTTCATTAAAAAGACAAGATCACTTGCAGGATTTAGAAAATATATTCAGGAAATGCAGAACCTACAGAGTATGTTTAAATCCAGAAAAGTGTGTATTCTTTGTAAGACAAGGAAGAATGTTAGGTCACATAGTCTCTAAAAATGGAATCTCAACTGATGAGAAGAAAATAAAGGCCATAATAGAGCTTCCAAGACCAACAAGTGTAAAGGAACTTCAAACTTTCATGGGACATTGTGGGTACTATAGGAACTTTGTACACAAATTTGCTGACATAGCCAAACCATTATATGCCCTAATTACAAAGTTTGAGTGGACCAAGGAGTGTGACCAAGCCTTTGAAACTTTAAAAACTTGTTTGGTAACAACCCCAATTCTGAAAACACCCCAATGGGATAAAATTTTTCATGTCCATGTGGATGCTTCAAGTTATGCTTTAGGGTGTGTGTTAGCACAACCAATAGAAGGAAGCAAGTTAGATTTTCCAGTAGCTTATGCTAGTAGGCAATTGAATCTAGCAGAAAAAAATTACACAACCACTGAGAGAGAGGGATTAGGCATGGTATTTGCTGTAAAAAAATATAGACATTACCTTTTGGCCAACAAGTTTAAGTTCTTTGTAGACCATCAAGCTTTATTATATTTGGTAAACAAACCTTGTCACACTGGTAGAATAGTCAGATGGTTTCTTTTGCTAATGGAATTTGAGTTTGAAGTGGTGGTCAGACAAGGGAAAACACACTTGAGAGCAGATCATTTATCTCGAATTCAGTCTAAAGAACCCAGTTCCCCTTTAGATGACAATCTACCAGACACTTATTTGTTTAAGGTAGAGAGTGTTCCTGAGTGGGCCATGACTTTAGTACCATTATTAACCATGGGACCTTGCAGGACAGTTGGGAACAATGCACACTTAGTATTACAAAGCAGGAACTTTATGTTACTAGCTGGGCATTTGTATCATCTCAACCACACAGGCATCTTGGAATATTGTACTCCTGAGGAAGAGCAACAAGAATATCTGAGGAGAGCTCATTGTTGGAATCCTTGCACTCATGCTTCTAGGGTAGTCACCCTAAGTAATGTCAATAAGATGGGCATCTTGGAATATTGTACTCCTGAGGAAGAGCAACAAGAATATCTGAGGAGAGCTCATTGTTGGAATCCTTGCACTCATGCTTCTAGGGTAGTCACCCTAAGTAATCTCAATAAGATGGGGGTACATTGGCCTAATAAGATTCAAGATGTAACAAAATACATTGCTAATTGCAGGAAATGCCAAATACTGCAAGATTCAAAATTCATAACTCTATATTGGTTCCAAAAAAATCCAGATTGGAGTGAAAATATCATTGAGGAATTGAAAAGGAAGAAGAAAGGAAAGCACGTGATAGCTGGTACAGATTCAAAAAATCTACAAGTAATCTCTGAAGAATATCAATTGATAGGAGAACAGTTGTATAAGAGAGGAATGGATGGATACCTAAGAATTTGTGTTCTTGAGAATAAATATCTGGAAATGTTGGAATTGGCACATTCTGAAGTAGCAGGAGGACACTTCTCAAGTGATAGAACTGCTAAACTCATTTTATATTCTGGCTTTTGGTGGCCAACGCTATTTCCGGATGCAAGAACCTATGTAAAAAGATGTGATATATGTCAGAGGGTGAGTCAACCAAATAAAAGAAATGATATGCCATTAGTTCCATTAATTTCAGCAAGAGCCTTTAGTAAATGGGGGTTGGATTTCATTGGACCTACACATCCTCCAGCAAAACAATCCCATGCTGAATACATCATAGTGGCTACAGACTACCTGACAAAGTGGGCTGAGGCCAAAGCCACAAGAAGGAGTGATGCTCATACTACTGCCAGATTCCTATATGAAAATATTATCACCAGATTTGGACTTCCAATTGAATTGGTTAGTGATAGGGGGACCCATTTTGTAAACCAAATCATAGAAAACATCACTGAATATTTCCTGATCAGTCATAGAAAGTCAGCCCCATATCACCCACAAGCCAATGGGTTAGCAGAAAGTACTAATAAAGTACTTTGTACTGTACTATCAAAATTAGTAAACACAAACAGGAATGATTGGGATTTACAACTAAATCATGTCCTATGGGCTTATAGAGTGGCTTATAAAACTGCAATAGGAAACACACCATTCAATCTAGTATATGGACAAAATGTAGTTCTACCTATGGAATTCCTTATTCCAACATTAAAAGTAGGTAGTCACTATAATTGGACTGGACATGAACTATCAGAGAGAGTAATAGAATTGGAAAAGTTGGGAGCATCTAGACTCCAAGCCATTATGAGTATATATGTGGACAAGAAAAGGCAAAAAGCTTATCATGATGTTCACATAAAAGAAAAAGATCTATAGGAAGGAGATCTAGTACTGGCATACACAGTCAAAGAACATCAGAAAAAATTCCAGAAAAAAGGACATGGACCATATATTATACATAAGATAAGCAACAGTGGAGCCATTCAACTCGCTAACATAGACGGAGAAATCATGCCAAGCTTCATAAGTGGATGTAGAGTCAAGAGGTATGATTGTCCATTAACTGTTGATGAATGGAGAAGGTTGCAACAAGCTCAGAACAGGAAAAGAGAAGAGGAAGACATTAGGAAGGAGGCTCAACAGGAAGCAAAGGAAAGGATAAGGAAAGCCCAAGATTTTAGGGAAGTCTGTTTGTGTGAAACTCCTCTAAAACTAAAAGAACATTTGCCTGTGATGACAATGAATTTTCAAAATGACAAAATAAGGGTTTTGATAGATTCTGGAGCACAAGTGAATCTAATTAGTTCAGCTTTAGTAAGTAAATTTAACATAAAAATAACTAAAAGCAGAACCCTTATCAAAACTTTGGAAGGGCAAACAGTTCAAAGCATGTCTTCACTGTCTATTAAAGTTGAGTTCAATGAAGAATATATGAAAATAGATTGTGAAGAATGGCCAGATCATTTGATGTCTGAAAATTTGATTTTAGGCCAACCATGGCTCCAACAAGGTAAAGCGATTGTGGATTTTGAAAAAATGAAGCTTAAATTAAAAATAAATGACAAAAGGTTTCTAATATTTTTATTGAGTAATGAAGAACAAGAAATTCAATCAGATGTTCATGATATACACTTGGAAGGATTTACTTTCGCATTTGAAGATACACAGACATTACCAATACAAATGATTAATGATCAAGCTTCATGTAATCAAAATCAGCAAAAGATTGGAAGAACAAAGAAGGGTGGAGAGATAGGAAGAAGGTGGCAATCATGGCATTGTCCAAAGAATCAGAACATCAGAACAAGAAGCACATGGAATCAAAGTCTACAGGAAGTCCGCTCATCAAAACAAAAATCCAAGACAAAATGGATATGGAGACCAAAAAATCCTACAAAATGCTTATCCGGAGGAAATGGTTGTTTGCCTGAAACCAGGACAATTAGAGTCAGGAAGTATTGGGTCAAAAAATCAGAGTTGTTCCAATGGAAAAAAGATCATCCATATTTAATCTGTATTTAGAAAATCATAACATGTTGAAAATTATGACAAAAATATTTGACCTGATTCTCTTTTCTAAAAAGAGAATTAGGAGGGGAAGAAAAGAAATAGAAAAAATTATTATTAAAAAAAAAGAGAGAGAAAAAAAGTTGGGAAAAATTGTTTATTTTCCCTTCTTTTTTACAAAAATTATATAGCACAAAGCAAGATCTAGGTAGAAGAGTAGTAGAGTTCTATTTATTTTTTATTAATTATTTTTTTTTCTATCATTGATAAATGTTTGGTTTTTCTCCAAAAGAGTTGTTAGGAAAAGGGACTGCACTAGACATATTGCTACACCTGTAATGATCACTTTTTGAGTCTTTCTGAAGAAACAGAATTTATTTTGGATTTTATTTTCATTCTTATGTCATGACATCTCAAAATAAATATTACTCTTTGATTTCTTGTGGTTTATGTGGGTGGAGTTTTTCTTTGTGTATTTTATTTTCCTCAGAATGGTGAATGCAAAGGAGTTATCAATTCATGACTTCAAGGCAGAATCAGTCACTCTATCAAGAGGTCATTGGTTCCTAGACAGTGAAGCTGTGGAAGAACAGGTGGACCTAGAGTCAGATGAAGAGCTAGAAACTCCAGAAGCTGAGAAGGTGGTGAAGGAACTCAAGGAGACCTTAAGCATAATTAGTCAGCACATATTCACAGTAGGAGTAGGAGGATATAAATATACAATGCTGTGTCAGGAGTTCTACAGATTTCAAAGAGTTGCTGTCAATATGAAAAGATGGAAGGCAGTAGGGTTGCACAAATTATTGGAAGAGCCCATCTTCTTCATTGATTTTGAGAGAGTGGCACAAGTAATGAGTAGTCTACTAGAAATAGGAAAAGGGAATGATGCTTATTTGTGCAAAGTCAAGAACAAGGATAATCAGGAGGTGGATATCACTATAAAAGCAGAACATATCAGAGAAGCATTACAATTCTACCCTATGGGAACCAAGCTTGACCCCAGCTTTGTAAAGAAGAATAAGGAAACTTATACAGGATACACAAAATTCACTGATTTCAAAGGAAGAGAGAATGAAGAATATGCCACAAGGATGTTCTTACAATATTTTTGCTTCCCAAAGCTACCAAGGTATACCATGCCACATAATTCTCTTACACTGTTGATGTTCAACAACAAGGATAGGACTAAGCCCTTTGGAGTAATGGATGTGACACCATACATCCATGAACAGCTGAAAGAAGCAGCAAAACACTGGGAACAGAAAAAATTCATGAATGGAGCCCAGTTTTTAACCAGGATCATTTATCATGTCCTAGGAATGGAAGATCAATTGAAACTGGCTCCAGAGGCACAATATTTTAGAAATCTTATGTCAGGAATCAAGAGTCCTCCAAGGAAAATGGCTGTGAGGGAAATAGAAGGACAAACCAGCATGAGGGGAGCAGGGATGAAAAGAAAGATAATAGCCGAGGAAGTGGTTCATGTAAAGAAAAGGCAGTTGGACCCAAGAAAGGTTGAACTAGAGATGGATGAAGCTACAAAAGAAGAACATGAAGAGGCGCAGAAGCAGGTCCAATCCTCTAGTGATCCTCATCCACCCCAAACAAGCAAAGAACAATTATACACTTATCTAACTCAAGGAAATAACAAAAGAGCAATGTATGAGGCACAATATCAGAAGATGCTGGATTATTCATGCAAGGCTACAGATTGGGTCCAAGAGGAGGTAGAGCATTATGAAGCACTCCATGATCAGATGATGGCAGCTGAAACAGAAGAGGTGTTTGTTAGAAAGGAAGTTGAGTTGCTAGCTTACTTCAAAGAATTGCAAGGACCTCCAGAAACTAGAACCACTATTGTGGTAAAAAAGAAGGTTCCAAAGAAATCAGTGCAAAGAAGAAGTTGACCAAGAAGGGAGGGAAAATCTGTAGTTGAAACTGTAATCACAAAAGAAATGGAGGAAGTGATAGTGGAAGAAACACAGAAGCAATCCACTGTGGTAGAAGCATCAAGACTGAAAAAACCAGAAATAGGAGGACCTTCACATTTTTCCTCTGATTCTGAAAGTGATATTGAGAGTTTTTTATTAAAGAGTCTGAATTTATCAATACCAAATACTCCTAATTTGATTACACAGGCCCCTGAGAAACAAAAAACACCTGAAGATTTGAAGAAGAAGTCTCAGGAGAAGCAGATGCAGGAACAGGCAGTAAAACAGCTCAGATCTGAAGAAGAAAAAAGGTTGATGAAAGGAAAAGCAGCTATGATAGAAAAAGAAAGTGAAATAAGAGAAGAAGTCAGTTGTGGGCTGGTGCATACAGGAATAAAATCAATATGGACAAAACCCTCACAAACCTACTTCAAATTAGATGAGAGCATAGCAGAAATAGTCAAAAAAGCAGAGATAAGCAGTCGAGTTATAAATCAGAAAGGTGCAGATCAAGATCAAATTCAGGAAGAAGAGGAATTAGTAGTGACAAACAATGTTCAAGAAGTCACAGGAGGAGTAGTGGAAAAGGAGATTATCCAAAGTATAAAAGATGTACTTCATGATTTGAAGAAAAATGAAGAATTTACAACCAATAAAGATCAAGAACAAGAGGGAGCAATGGATCTCATGGACATTGATGAGCAGGAAGAAGGAGACAAAGAACAAAAAAGTAATGATCAGGTCAAAATTTTTGAGGAAACTGAATCAATTCTAGTCCAGGAAAAGGAAGGACAGGAAGAGCAAACAAGCAAAGGTCAGGTAAACTCTGTTGAGGAAATTGAATCTACTCTAGTTCAAGAAACCCTAATCCAGGAAAAGGAGGTACAAATAAAGGAAGGACACCTCTCTGAAGAGAAGCAACAGGTGATGGAGAACAAAAGGGTACAGGGAATAAAGCTGACTTCACATGTCTTTGAGCAGAAAAATCTGGGTGCTCAGATTTTGGAACATGAAGAAGACATGGCAGATCAAGAAACACTAGAAACTCATCCAAGCAATGAAGAACATCAGGCCGAGGTTATAGAATACGAGGAAGAAGAGGAAGAGGAGAATGAGTGCAAAGAAGACAAACAAATAGAAGCTAAACAAATGGAAATGGAAGGGGGGATGGAAAGAATACCCAAGAAAATAAGATCGGCTTGTCAGATTATAATGATCAACATTGAGCAATTCAGACCTTCAAGCAGGAATATGATCATTTCAGGAATGGTAGCAGAGTCTGAATTTGAGAAAGGCAGTATGATCATTAAAGAGCACAAAAGGGAGAAGGAACAAATGTCAGAACAACTGAGGAAGGTGCAAGAGAAAAATGAGGAATTTACAAACAGAATAATTGCTTTGGAAGAGTTAGAAGTGCAGAAACAAAATAGAATTCAATATCTAGAAGAAAAGAGTGTAAAACTAACAGAGCAGAATAATAAACTGGAAATGGAGCTGAGAAAAATTGAAGGAAGATATAGAACCTTGCAGAATTCTTATCAGATTTTGACTAAAGCAAATGAGGAAATCAACAAGCTATTATTGGAGGAAGGTCAGTTAAAGGATGAAAGTCAGACAGCTCAGATGACAGAGGAAGAAAAGGAAGAATTACACAAGGAGATTAAGAGATTACTAATAGAATTGAAAGAAGCCAAGGAACTAGAGAAGCAAGCTAGTATACATGCTGCTACATCAATGAGAGGATATAACAAGTTGCACATGGATATGGAAAAAGAAAGAAGTGATTGGCAGACAAGGAGGGAAAAGGAAAAAAACGAATGGATAAAAGAAAGAGAGTTATGGGAAATACAGAACGGAAGTTTGATGATGACAATAGAGGAATTACAAAAAAAGCTGGATAAGCCACAAGTTCAGGAAGAAACACATATAGAGACCACATATACAAAAGAATATGAGGTAGGAAATAATGATGGAATACAACATGGCAGTGAACCAGCAAATAAAAGACCAGAGGAAGAATATTCAGAAGAATTTGTAAAAAAATTGCTGACAAATAGAGATTCTAGAATGGATTTTATCAGGAAAATGCATGATGAATGCGAAGATCAAATTGTCACATTTGCATTGAATAAGGGGATTAATCTAGACCAGCATCATTGGGCTGTAGACGGACTGGGCATACCTTTTTGTATGATCATGGAGAGTATCAAGAACTATCAGTTGGCGAGAGTTGGGCTACCTCCAAATAAATATCTAGAGTATGAAGAGGATATCAATGTGACTAAAGAATTATTTGAAAGAGCCAATCCGAAGTGGAGGAACAAATGGTTGGATGCAAATAAAGAATGCAAGAAAATTTGGAAGGAAGCACCTCTTTAATTGAAAATTAATCCAGCTTACTGTCGAGTGGCAAGAAGAAGAGAATGGACAATTTTTTGGGAAAGACGGAGAGAAGGTCAAATCCCACCTAAATGGTTGAATTTCCCAAAAATAGCCGGCCCAAAGGCAGGAACATGGCCTACAAAAAATTACATGGTGGATACAGTTGAGTCTGTTATAGCTACATACAAAGATGTAAACGATCCTGCATGCATTTTACTGATCAGAGTAATGAGATTAATTTTGGCCTGTATAGAAACATACACCGATACAAATATCAAAACATTAAATTACATTGGCTTCAATTCTCCAACGGATGCATTATTGTTTGATCTTATTGAAACACCCGATAGAATCTGTTTAATGGCATACTACAGTAGAGTAATATTTTTGGGCAGTCATTATTTACAAATTTTTGAAGATGCATTCGATTATGGGTTTTTGAAAGAGAGTCAGAAATATTCGGAAACTTGTCAGTAGTCACCAAGTCTCGCCTTACTGCATATGAAGCTGCTTACACAGAATATTTGAAAAAGGATGTGATTGATAAACCAGAAGCTGCAGTACAGTGGAGAAAAGCATTGTTTGAAATGGTAAATAACCTAAACATTACAGAAAGGAAAAGACATGACTTACTGTCACAAGTCTATCAAAGAAAGAAAAAGTGAAGAAAGCAATCAGGACATAAGAGCAAGAAAGTCTTTTGTCAGGAGCCAAAAGGTTTAGGAGGGGAAGGATGTTAGAAGATGTATTTTTTAAAGCATTTTGGATGAAAAATAATTGTAAAATGACAAAAACTTGTAAAAATATTTATGCAACTGATGTAAAAATAAGGAAGAGTCTTCCTTATGTAGAATAGAATTTTATGTAATTTTTCTAGAATTTTTGGAAACTCCTAGATAGCATATTTTTAGAATAATAGAGGGAAGGACCAAAATTCAAGTGTGAAAAGTGACACTTGAAAATGTATATAAGACAATTTCCTCTATTATGAGGGGGTTGGTTGATCATTTGTTTACATGCTATCCAAGTGAATAGAGAGAGTTTCCTGCTGAAAATCATGTTTCTCCTCTTTGTGTGGTTTCTTTGATTTGTTGAGTCTATTCTTTGTATATCCATGGAGATTTGTGAGCTTCTGTTGTGTAATTCTGTTGAATGTGTATGAAGAGAGCTGAATACTGATGTGTTGAGTGATAAGTTGATGAAGAAAGGTGCTGGAGATGAAAATCGTCTGTTTTCACAGAATCGCGATTGTCTCGTCTGTATGGTACAGGTAATATTTTTGAGTTTTGACTTCATAATTGTGTTCTGCTGAGAAAATAGCATGTATTAGACACCAAGATTGTGGAAAATGGTGGAGATTTGCTCAAGATAATCCAAACCCTAGAAATTCCTCTTCATTTTCACCATTCTCAAAAATTCAGCCATTATTCTCTTATTTCTTGGATTCTATCATCTAGAAGGGGTTGTGGTCTCTTGAATACTTCCAGGATTGACAAAATAAAGATGTATTGTTAATTCTTTATGCTAAATGATTGGAGAGGACAACTCCAAAGATCAATAACAAACAATAGCCACGTGTGCTTCTTCTTGAGTCTTTATCACTTTCCCAATTCGAATCTGAAAAACCTTTAAGTAAAAAATGTGAACAATTGAGAAATACCATAGCATAGTTGGAAGTTCCCTTCAAATATCTGAAAATTTGCTTAAATGCTATCCATTGAATCTTGAGCTGATTGTGCATGAATCTGAACTGAACTGAATAAACTGAAGTAACTGAACCTACTAAACTACTTGAACTTATTGAAGTGTCTAAATTGACTAAACTTATTGAATTGGTTCACTAAATCCTTAGGTGATCATTCTTAGCATGGTTTCTGCTCTGATGGAGATTCTCCAATTCCAACAAGCCTAACAAGAGGTTTTGCATGACCTAATTTGGGGTATAATATGGCTCTTGACTCCCATAGCAATATATGAAAGTGTTGGAGGATCATTTGAGTCCCATCTAGATTGCTCTTCTGTAGCATGTAATCTCATAGTAGTACCATGGACTCGTGATGATGAAGTACTTCCTCCTTCTTCTTCACTAACCTCATGTTGAGAAACAAATAGGAACAAAAGGTCTTCTAAAAAATGAAGTAACATCTTCTCTGACTTATCTTGGCCTTAGTTAAGTTCCATTGACAATATTCCATAAGTCCTTAGATACTAAGAGATTCATCATCATAAAGCTCCACATAGTTAGGCATTTCCTCAAGCTTGCCTTCATTTTGAACTCTATAATCACTCGTTTTGTTAAGGGCGTATGTCAACTATGCTCTGATACCAAATTTTGGAAGTGGGTGGGCCTCAATAACAATATTAATCATAGGTTTACAGGAACTTCCAACACATGAACATTAGCATACACACCTTAATACTCAAAACGAGATGAGTGAGAGATAGAGAGAGAATAGACAAGATTTTTCAAAGTGTACGGTAAGTTAGGATGCTCACCTACACTATATTATATTTCAATGTCAAACTACAACGTGTGAATATGATACAATTTAACAATATCTGAATCTAGGTAGAAATAGGAATGAGATGCAAGAGGTTGTGCAAGTGCCTAAAAGGTATGAAGAGTGTGTGTGTGTGTGTGTGTGTGTGAGAGAGAGAGAGAATATGAAGAATATGAACACTACAAGAAATATGGGTGCATAGCGACGGTTAAGGCGACACAATTTCGTCGCCATAAAATTGCAAAAAGTGTTGCAACAAGCATCGAGCACGGACCGTCGATTAAACGATGAGCAAAATGACATTTTTTTTACGTGTGGCACGATGGGATGTGCGACACTCACAAAGAGCATCGCTAACATGACGGTTTACAAAAGCATCGCACAAGCAACGCTTTTTTGTGTCGCATAAGCGACACTAAATAACATCGCTTGTGTCGTACCAATTGTGGTGGTTTTTACAATGCCTCACCATCACTTACACGACGGCCTGTTGACGAAAAAAATTAAAAAACGTTGGAGGCTCTTCAATCGGCATGTTCACGCATCCGATCGAAGATCTCTCCAACATTCACAATTGTGTTGCGGTTACGAGCTGAAACAAGTATATGCAGAATTGTTGTTTTGCCTAATCTCTATCTTATTGTCTCTCTCTGTCTTTGTTTCTCTCTTTCTACCTCTTTATCTCTTTGAACTCTCTCTCTCTCTTGCTCTCTCTCTCTCTCTCTCTCTCTCTCTCTCTCTCTCTCTTTATTGTAGGCTATTCAAGAAGTTAAGCAAGCAAAAAATATGGCTAAGTCTTGTAAGTACTATTTCAATTCTTTGTATATCATTTGATTTTTTTTATTACATGTATACGCATGCACATACACACACATATATACACACACATACATGGGCACATACACATACACATGCATATGCACAAACAATTCTACAACCACATAAAAAGACTTGCATGCATGCATTATTGCATATATATATATATATATATATATACACATACACACATTAACATATACTTAAATTACATGCATGTTTCATAAAAATAGAAATGTGTATGCACACACTTGTAAATGTTTATACACATACACATACATATGCACATATGTATATATACACACGCATACACATATATATGCACATACGTACACACACATATACACATACACACACATGCACATACATACATATACACATATAAATGCACATACACACATATGCACATACACTTACACATATACATGCACATACATATACACACACATACACATGCACATGCACATACACATATGCACACACATATACACTTACACATGCACATGCACATGCACATGCACATGCACATGCACATGCACATACACACATATATACACTTACACTGCACATGCACATTCACACATACACATATGAATATGTACATACATTCATATACACACACATATACATGCACATATGTACACACAAATATTACACACATATACATGCACATACGTACAGACACATATTACACACATATACATGCACATATGTACACACATATGAATGAATTATATAATTAAAGTACTAAAACACATGCTTAATATAAACAATAATAACAATCAATAGAACAAAACTTTGCATTACTTAATACTATACACACAATTCAAAACATAACTAAAATGAACAATATATAGATTATATATATATATATATATATATATATATATATATATATATATATATATATATATATATATATATATATATATATATATCAATGTAAATACATATCCAATGTCATAATCAAGAATCCTAATCATCATCATCATCAGCATCATGATCATCCTCATCCTCATCCTTATCCTCATCATCATGATCACCCTCTGATGATCGAGATCGTCCCTCTTGTGTCTATCTCTCGACCTCATACGTATCGGCCTCTCCATAATATTCTTGTATTACATATAACAAACATAAATAAGTAAAACAATTAAAAAATCCATAAAAATAAAATAATTATATAAAATTTGATGATACTCATAAAGGCATCCGGATGATCTCGCATATACTCACTCAAACACCGATATCCAAAATGTGTAGCATACCTGATCTCATGTTTGGTAGGATATCGGCCATAATCCTTTCACTGCATTGAAACAAATTAAAAAGATTAGTTTCTTGCATTTTAACCAAAATAAAAATATACTCACAATAACACATATACTTACAAATGTAGCTACAAAACCATGATGGCCCATTTGGCCTAGGTGCAATGTGTTGCCCAACTCAACTCTCTTCTTTGCAACAGCCTATTTATTTAAAGAAAAAAGAAATATATAAATTAAATATAAAGAATTACTAAAATATATGAAAATTGTAAATATAAACTATTAATTTGTTTACCTTCTGCTGAGGAAATGACTCTTGGAGACGTAGCTATCTACAAAAAGAAATTGCCACGTTTGAGGTGGTATGTTAGGTCGCCTCTTATTTTTTTTCCACCATACAATATCTCCTGTTAATTTAATCTCAAACAAAAAAACAGAATCAGAATACATACACATATATACACACACATACACATACACATACACATACCCATATACATATTTACATGCAAACATATACACATACATATATGCATACATATATACATATACATACATATAACATAAACACACATATACATATCCACATATAATGTACACACATACACATGCATGCATATACACTCATTCATACAAAATGCATGCATTTATCCCACAATAATGTGTATTTGTGTATATGTGAATATGTGTGTATGTGTAAATGTGTATATGTAAATATGTGTGTATGTGTAAATATGTATATGTGAATGTTTATGTATGTAAATAATCAGATTATTAATATCAAATACCATTATTTGTAGATTCCGATCAATCAGATGGAACTCCACCACCGTCTCCTAATCGTGCAAGGACTATATACTTTAAGTATATCAAACTTTTAATTTTAAATATATTTGATAGATACATAACTTATATTTTTTTCCTTTCTTGTTATAATCAGATTCTGATCAATCAGAGGGCACTCCACCAACTCCTATGCATGCAACGACTTCACATGTGTCCTCCGATAGGAATTACAATGAATTTAACTATCAAGAGCATATTATATGTTGGTGTAACTCTTGCTATGGCACGTATCGAAGACCATGATTGGAATGTATTGAACATGAGGTAGAGTATGGCACTTTTGAGCATGCACCACCACCTCATCAACGTGATAATGCTTGGGTATGTATTTTTTCTACAAATTAATTTCATTATTTTATTTAAAAACCATATACAAAATCAAATTATTGTTGATATACAAGAATACTTACTCGATGATGATGATGATGATCATAATTCTCATACTCATAATGTTAATATACCTTGTACACGTCATGGACTTGGTCTTCATTAATTACAAGTAGAGGTTTCTAAAAATCCTCTATCTCCTGGTTTAGAGATTGAAACGGCTGGAGATTATCCATTGCGAGCTCGTGATCGTTCTCTAGTACAAACATATGATAGAAGAAGATATGGAGGATGGAATAGAGGACCACTTCCTTTAGATGGAGAAGTTTTCAACTTTTGGGGTAATCGCTATATGATTGCTCCATCCACTATTACTAATGCTAGTCCTAGTCTCTTTATTGTAGAGGATTTATACGTGCCTCCAAACTCTGAAGTCACTCTTATGTCTTTTTGTGGTCCTATATATGGATGGGGAGATTGACATCGACTTGCCCGTTATGTTCAAAGCATGAGTACTTATGGAATATGCTTGAATGCAGCATCGCTTACTAGTAGAAGGATTTCACATCCAAAAAATGAAAGATTATATATTGATGGAAGACCTTACACGCATGGAAATATAGCAGGTTTAATAAATAGTAGTCGAGGGTTACATAATAGTTCAAGGACTAATTGCACATTTGAGGAGCGTGAAAATAGTCATGAATCACCATACATGAGTAGACATGTATCAAGATACATAGTTTTCAATGCTATTACTACATTACATGCTGGTGATGAATTATTAGTGAATTATGGATGGCGTAGACCTCTAAGAGCACCTTTTAGCTAGAGAGAGAATTAAAATTTTCTATCCATATTTAATTTTATGTTTAAAGTTTACTTTTTATTCATTTATGGTATACTAATGATATCTATTCATGTGTGTAGATTCCAACGTATGATGTTGATGATATTCCTTCACATCATTCACAATTGCCAGTAAGACCTCATTTATCAGAAGCTTCTATGAGGAGGCTAGGCAAAAGTGATCCTGTGAAATATGCAAGGTTGAAAGATCTATATTCAAAAGAAGATAAAGTACGAGATTTGTGCGACAATGATGAAGATGATGGCATGGTAAATTTTATTGAGGATTGATATCAAAATGACAGTGAGAGCATTGATATTTCTAAAAATGAGAAATATCTTTGAGAGGAATGTCTAAAGCATGTATATGAAGGAAGTCGTTTGACAGGACTAAGTGTGAGCTTACTTATTCTCAATCTTCAAAATCTTTTTGGATGGAGTAATGTATCTGTTTCGGCACTATTAAGGTATAATTTTCAATTTTTTATCTATTTATATATATACATGCATAAATATATACATACAAATACATGCATATATAGACATACACATAATTATACATGAATGCATACACACATATAAACATACACACACATATACACACATACACATGCTATGAGAGTAAGGTAAAATTATACATACCTGTATCGAATGAAGATGTGTTGTCCATGTAGCCTTTAGAATTGTCCACCCGAAACCTTTAGAATCTTCTTGACACATCTGTTTCTCCTATTCTAGTCGACCTAATACATGTGCTGCTAACTCTTTTAAGAACTTTGCATACAAGTATTATGTATCAATTAGCTATGGAGGTAGTAGGTTGTTAGAAAAATGGGAGGAATAAATTTATCTAGAAGATTTTGAAGGATGGAAAATTAATTTTAAAGGATGGACAATTTATGTCTGCCCATCCTTTAAAACTATTCATGCATCTTTCAAAATCTTTGAGATAAATTTGGTCCTCCTATTTTCCAAATGACCTAATACCTTCATAGCTAACTGATACTTTATATTTGTAAACAAATATATAAGTCTTAGTTAGCAAGGCAGGTAATAGATTGACTATAAAATGGGAGACAGTCAGACGATTGAGTGGTCTAGATATCTATATGAAAGTCTACAAACCACAATATACAAAAAGAAAATTAGAAATGAAATCAAACATACGCAGCTACACATGCATACATACACATACATACATACACATATATATACACATAAACATACATATACACATGTTATTAGAGTAAATTCAAATTATACATATATGTATCGAATGAAGATATTTTGTGCATCTAACCTTTGGAATTATCCGCCCAACCTTTAGAATCTTCCTGACACATCTGCTTCTCCTATTCTAGTCAACCTAATACCTGTGCTGCTGACTCTTTTATGAACTTTGCATAAAAATATTAAGTATGAGCTAGCTATGGAGGTATTAAGTCATTTGAAAAATAGGAGAAGTAAATTTACCTCGAAGAATTTGAAGGATGGAAGACTTATTTTAAAGGATGGGCAGACACAAAGTGTTCATTCAGTGCAGGTTTTTGTTTTTACCTTACCTACAGTTAGAACACAAACTTTCATTGAATGAACACTTCATGTCCACCCAACCTTTAGAATTATTCATCCATTTTCCAAAATCGTCGAGAGAAATTTTCTTGTCTTATTTTCAAACGACCTAATACCTCCATAGTTAGCTGATACTTAATCCTTATAAACAAATATGTAAGTCTTAGTTAAAAAGGTAGGTAATAGATTGACTATAAAATGGGAGATAGCCAAACGATTTAGTGCTCTAGATATGAAAGCCTACAAACCATAATATACAAAAAAAATTAAAAATGAAATCAAATATACATAGCTACACATGCATACATACATATACATACATACATACACATTCATACACATACATACACATACATACATACATACATACATACATACATACATACATACACATATATACACACATACACATACATATATGCATACACATACGCATACGTATATATACATACATATACACCTATAAAACACATATACACACATACATACATATACACATATGCATATGTATACACATGCACATGCATATGCACATCCACATACACATACACATACACATAAGCATACACATATATAAAATTATATGCATATATATATATATATATATATATATATATATATATATATATATATATATATATATATATATATGTATATTTATTTATTTATTTTTTTAATATATCTTTTCTTTATGAACTTACAAGTTATTTTCTGAAAAGTTTTTACCAAGTCATAATATTCCTCCTACCTCACATGATGAAATGAAGAAGATAATCAAAAATCTTGGTATAGATTATCAATGTATACATGCATATCCTAACAATTGTATTTTATATAGAGGTGAATATGCAGGCTCTTTGACATGCCCAAAATGTCAATCTCCTCGATATAAGGACAAAGAAGGTGAAATCCCAAAAAAGATATTGAGACATTTTCCATTGGCTCCACGTATTAGACATATGTTTCAAAGCCCCGAATTATCAAAGCTTTTGACATGGGGACATGATCATAAAAGTACTAATGGAATAATCAGAATTCCTCATGATAGTGTTTCTTTTCAGCATATTGATTCTACATGGCTCGAATTTGCACAAAATCCACAGAATCTAAAGTTAGGAGTTGCATTAGATGGGGTTAATCCATTCTCCATGAAATCCAGTAAATGGTCAACATGGCCAATGGTAGTCATAAACTACAATCTTCCACCATATATTAGCATTAAAAAGGAACATTTAATGCTTTCACTTTTAATCCCTAGCAAAAGATAAGTTAAATATATGAGTATATATCTTGCTCCTCTCATTGACGATCTCCAAGAGTTATGGAGAGGTATTATTGTCATTGATGTATCAAAAAGCATCAATGAAAGGCATATTACGGTTTGTGGTATTGTGGCTTGGACTATTCACGATTTTCTAGGATATGGTGTTTGTTCAAGTATTAATGTAATTTTTTATTCAATATGCATACAAATAAATGTGATTTAATCTAATTATATTTCTATCTTTTTCATGATGCAGGAATATCTACTAAGGGTTATAAAGCTTGTCCATATTGTGGTGATTGGTTGAGATCAATTTATAGTAAGAATCTCAACAAAAATATTTATCTTCGACATCGACGATTCTTGCCTGATGATCATCCATTAAGATCTAAAAGAGAAGCAACACATTTTAATGGGAAGCTTGAAAAAGGTCAGTCTCGAAAACCTATGACGCCTATGGATTGGTATAAAAATGGATAGATGGACCTCTAATAGATCCAAAATGAGAAGTCTTCAGTGATAATGAAGATAATGAAGGAAAATTGGCACTCGCAGAGAACATATCAATATGGTATTCTTTGGAGTATTGGAAAGAGTTAAAAGTATGTCATCTTCTTGATCTTATCATATATTCAAGAATATTGGTTATTCACTATGGCAACATCTTCTTGGACTAAAAGATACTATAGCATCCAGGAATGATTTGAGAGATCAAAACTCAAAACCAAAGTTATGGCTAGTTTTTGATAGACATGGACAAGAAATGACTTATGCACCTGCTCCTTGGGTACTTACAACAAAAGAGATACAAACTATCAACAATAGGATTCAATTGATTTGGACTCCTACTGGATATGAAGCATCTTTCCAAAACACTATGGATGATAAGAGCTTATCTGGGTTAAAGACCCATGACTAACATAACATTTTGAAACATATTTTACCTTTGGTTATCGATGGATGTACAACGAAAGGAGTACGAGATGTGATCTATCGACTTAGATCGTTTATAAGGTAATTATGATACTTTTATATTTAATATGTATGAATATTTGATATCTTTAATTTTTAAATTAACTTCTTTATAAATTTATTTATGATATGTATAGGTGGATTACATCAAAAGAGATTGACAAAAACGCGATACCACACAAAAAACATGAATGCAAAGACCTACTATGTTTGATGGAGAAAGAGCTTCCTACTTCACTTTTTGATATTCAGGATCATTTATTAGTCCATCTTGTAGATGAAATAGAGATTGGAGGTGTTTTCAACACTCGATGGATGTTTTGGGTCGAGCGATTTATGGGAATATTAAAAGGTTATGTGCGACAAAGAGTGAAACCAAAAGGATCTATGGCAAAGGGTTGGATGCTTGAAGAGTGCATGTATTATGTTAGTTAGTACCTTGAAAGAGTTCATGAAGAAGCTCCACGTGCATGGACCAATGAGTCTTCTTCAAAAATAACAGATGAGGTATTATCAGGTAAGGGAGTTCCATTTTTATTCACATTTCAAGAAAAAAATGATGTTTCTACTTTTGTAGCATATAATAGCAAATGCATGCCCATTCCTTAGCGAGTACGAACAGGAACTTCAAAATCTCTGAAGTAAAAGGTGAGGAAAAATTGGCTATACAGTCGTTTGCAATGCGCCAACATAAATAATGAAGAAATCTCAAATGAGCACAGAGATTTAATGATAGGTTGTGAACGAAAGGTAATTGTATTTTAATAATATTTTGTTTTTTCATATATGTGTATTAGTTTCTATCTACTAATTTAATTTCTTTTGCAAGCTCAAATGTTTACTAATATGTGGGCTTTTGGACAGCATATTAGAATCAATGCCATTGATTCTTTACGTAAAACAGAGGATTCTAGTATTGTTGCTTCTTTCAAGCAACTATCACGTGCTAGCTCAAAAGACATGAACCTTATAGATGGCAAACTTGGTTACGTGGGAACTATTGTTGGTATCTACAAAATTTCATTTCGTACATTCAAACGAGTAGAAACAAGTTTATATTTTTTATGATAGAGTTAGTTTATTTTTTAAGCACCTAATAATGGGTTTTTGTTTTTATATATTTTGATAGGTCATTTTGAATTTTGACTGGTTTTGAGCTGAGTATAAAATTAGTAATTCCACATTAAGAAAGGAATTATCAGGGTTTTAGGCAATTGATTCTTCCAAGGTAATGTGATCTACTAAAGAACCATATATTCTTCCTAGGCATATTGAACAAGCATTTTTTTATGAAAACCCAGATGCTCACCCTTGGTGGCAAGTCATTCATGTTCAACGTAGAGGTAGGTCATTGTTTGAATAGTTTATTTTTAGAGAGATTGAAGAAAGTCCTCTTGATGATTCACCATCAGATATTGATACATCAACATCTGAAAGAGAAATTAGAATCATTATACGTGATAATGATACCTATCTTTTTGATGAAGAGGATAATACTCTACATGCTGATTCTACTGATGAGGAAGAGGAATTACCAGAAATCAATATTAATCCATCAATAGATGATGTGATCATGAGAACACAGATTTAACAACAGAAGAAATAAATGAAATCAATAAAGATAATGAAGATGAGACTATATTGATGTCTTACCAAAATGATGGCAATAATGAAAACATATGAGCATATTAGATAGTAAATTCTACTCTAGTTATCGATCAATAACTTGAAACTTCTCAATGGATATCAGATAATATATTCTTTATTCAACTTGAATATCAATGAATCCTACTAGAGAGATGAAATCATGTTCTTCTAAGTTAGAACATGAAGCTCGGGGGTATGCCTAATTATTTGATGTATAGCTTTATCTTCGAGTAGCAAATGTTTCTCATGTATGTATGCATATGTGTGTGTATTCATGTGTATTATATGTATACATGTGTTAGTATGCATATATATGTGTTTCATTTATATGTATGTGTGTGCATGTGTGTGATATATGTATACGTGTGTTAGTATGCATACGTGTATATATGCATATGCATTTGTGTAAAGTATTTATGTATTCATGTAATAGCTGCAAGTGTTTATAATTGTGTATGCATGTATAAGTATACATTTGTGCATGTAGGCATGTATATGTGATGTGTACATGTATATATGTATATGTGTCTATGTGTAAATGTGTACATGTAAATATGTATGCATGTATATATATTTATGTGTGCATTTAGGCATGTATGTGTGATGCATAATGTATCTACTCCATTTTATATTTATGTATGTATATCTACATGATGTGTATATATCTTTATATATATTATGATCCTCGTTGATTCGAGTAGCTATATATAGAGGCATAAGGTTGGGAGGAGAGACATCTCTCTAGTAGGACATCAGAGGAATAGATGCAATGTGTACATATACTTTTTTTTTAAATAAAGGAAGTTCGGCCTTAGACTACTCTCCCGGACTTGAATTAATTTTCAAAAAGAACAAGAAAAGGGAACTAGTGCCCATGGGATCCCCTAAATCCCATAGAGCGGGGGTAGCTTTTACATATTTTAGATGGCATTACACAGACGGAAGATCACCCACAAGCGGGGCCCACTTGGGTTTTAGCTCTTTTTACAAGATGAAGCCTGGAGGGGGGCTTTCTAACAATAAGCCAAGGAGGGACAGTGGTCTCTCAATCAACCAAAGATACAATCACATCTTTCCGGCCAGAGCATCCCTAGGTCCTTCCCTCTGATGGCATTCCAGAGAGACGCAAAGCAACCGAAGCTTACATGAAGTTATAGAGGAGGTTGATAAACCTCGCATCCCCTTCGTGCGGAGGCCACTTGGTTTTAAGCTTATTTTTGACATATTGTAGCTCTTTGTGATGTCTGAAGGGGGGGGGGGGGGTTCTTACTGTTTGCAATTCTTTTGCCGAGAAGGAATAGGGACTTCTCGATCGACCACTCCTTGGGGGTATTACCAAAGTTTTGAGCGCATCTTTCTCCCCAAATCTTCCAAAGGATCTCTCCCCTGATCGCATTCCTTAGCACCATAGAGTAGCCGATCGCTTCACCTATACGTTCTAACTTCCAATTGATTTGTTCTTGGAGTCCCCGAGAGCGACCAAGGACCATCCATAACCCAAGGGATTTAGGGCAAGCAAAGAATAGGTGACCAATATCCTCTTTGTTATGGCAACATCACTTGCACCAGGGCGAAACACCACAGATCTTGTTAGCTTTTGCATTGGTCTAAATTTCACGGTGTAAGATTTGCCATAGGAGGACCGACTTTTGTTTTCAATGAGAGAGTGCCGGATAGACATGAATTTCAAATCCCAATGAAGCCGCGTCCAGTTGAGAGACAATTGTTTGTTAATATGAATGTCATTGTGCGCTTCGACATATGGAAGCTTGGAGAGGTGATTACCATTATACCATTTAATGCCCTTTAGGTCTGGAGCGTCTTGTCCCATAAGTAGTCAGATTTTAGAGCGGTCCCAAGCATGGCGTTTACTCAATAAGACATTCCATTCCTCGAACGTGACCGCAACACTATGGTCCAGGTCCTCAAAGTCCACCCATCTATTCGTGTCTTATTTCTAGAGGTGCTTCCATTGTTTGAATCCCTTATTCGAGAGTCTCTTGGCACTTAAAACATTCCAAGGCTCCACGTTTCTCATGCCTTGGATCAGGAACCAGATTGAGTCATTTTGTCTTATACCCACAACCCACTTCGAATCTTCACTGATTCTAATGTGGGGTTTGAATCTGTTCCAACTCAACCACAAGGATCTTATCAGGCTCGATCTTTTGGGTGAGATAGGAATGGGAGAGAATAAGAGGGTGAGGATGTCGAGGTTTTTCCATCCAAGGTAGCCCACTAGAGAGATCGTGTTCGTGTTTCTAAAAATTAATGTGGCCCAAGAGGAATCTCTATTGCTCTAGGCCTTAGTCATCCACTTTGCCGCAAGTCTATTGGCCATGCTGCTAATGTCCAAAATACCCAGACCACCTCTCTCCTTACGGCTAGTGCATATGGACCATTTGATGTTAGGTACTTCCCTCCTGTTATGGTCTCTAGTCCATAGAAAGTTCCTACAAGTACTTTCCAATTTGGCTAATTCTTGATCCTTCTGTCTCTAGCAAGAGAGAAAGTATATGATTGAGGATCTGAGGAACGTGTTGATCACCATGGCCTGGCCAGCAAGATTAATTTGTAGACCCCTCCAATAGTTAATCTTGTTATTAAGTCTGGCGAGGACCCAGGTCCACCTTTGTTCTAGAGTAACATTGAATCCCATGGGGATACGAAGACTCGAATGAATGCTTTGGCATCCTTGCACATTGAGGAGAATGGGTTGGTTCCCTTTGATAGACCTAAACGTAGTCTTGGAATGGTTAATTTTGGACCCAGAGGCCTCACAATCACGACCAAAAGGTTTGTAGGCTAGTATCATCATTGTGAGCAAGGGCATTTGTGTCATCCGCAAAGAGCCTGATGGTTATTTGACCAGATTTATGTGGAAAAGTGATACCTCTTATGAGACTAAGCTCCATCTGTCGCCCCACAATTCAGATAAGCCCTTCTGTGGCGATGGCAAAGAGCAGCGGGGCCAACGCGCAACCTTGCCTGATGGATCGTTTCAGTTTGATTGCCTTTAAAAGTTGCCCGTTGACATTGACTTTGGTCAAAGCATTACCAAGGAGAGTAGAGATCATCCTGAGGAGTCTTTGACTACACCCGAGGTCTTTCAGTGATTCTAAAATATAGTCCCATTCCAATCTATCGTAGGCTTTGCCAAGTCGATCTTGAGGAAGAAAATGTCCTAATTAGATTCTTTAGCATAGTCCAGGCCTTCCTAGATATCAATGATGGCTTCCAATATTGACCTTCCCTGAATGAATCCTTTTTTGTCTTTGCTAAGCCACTAGTCTAAATGGCAGGATATCCTGTTGGCAATAACTTTAGCAAGAATCTTATACCCGGTTTGAAGCATTGTGATAGGTCTCTAGTTCTCAAATTCTATTCCTCTCCCCTTTTTTATGAATAAGTTTGATGATGTCGTTGTTGAGACAAGTAGGAAGAACACCAAACTCGAGTGCCTCAAGCCAGACAAGGCGCAAGGGGGTGGCCACAACAAATTTGAATGATTTAAATAACTCATTAGTGAGCCCATCAAGCCCCGGGATCTTGCCGTTCAGAAGCGAGTCAATAACGTCAATGATCTCTTGTTCGGAAATGATAGCATCAAGCAGAGCACCCAAGTTGCATGGGATTCTATGCGAGGAAGTCTGAGAGATGGTGCCCATGCAATCCCGCCTATGGGGGGAGAGGGGACACGGACCACCCAAGAGACACTTGAAGTATGCTTCTATAATGCCAATGTTCTCTTCCTCTGTCTTACATTCCACCCCATTCTTGTCAAGCAATAGCGGGATCTCATCTTCAATTTTTTTACTTCTGTGAATATTGCACATCTCTTTGGAAGGCCTATCAACCTTACCAGCCCACCATTCCTTAAAAAAAAGTTGAAGATTTTTCCTTTTGATCTCCTCCTCGTGTCTTAATCTTCCTCTTATGTTTATGGAGTCCCTTCTAATATTGAATCTTCCCTTTGTTGACTTCTTCTTCGAGTCTCCGAAGCCGGTGGTATAAGTTCTCTCTACGTCTTCTCAGGATGGATTTGAGAGCCTTCATGGTCCTAATGAAGATCTAACGTGACTTTTCCACCGCTTTTCTCCAACAGTTGGCCGGGGAGTTGATGATGAAGGCCTCAAGCTAACGGTTGATGATTTCCTGATGGATAGAGGGGAGTGAGAAGACAAACGTACTAGCCTGAAAACCAAGGTGCCTTGTGACTTTTAGATAGAGGAGGGAAGGTGAGCACAATTGGGTAGTGGTCTGAGATGGTGAGGTCGGTTCGTTGTGTTATGGTGGGGGGGCCCCATTGATGGATGAGATTCTACAAGATGTAGCATCTATCGAGTCTCGCTTTCCTCACGTTCTCACCCAATTCAAGATTGGACCAAGAAAAACCATTCGAGTCCTTGACTTCGACCAGATCCAAAAACATTTTGGTTTTGTCCCATGTGTCTTTCTCCTAGCCAGCATTGATGCGGACCTTGTTGTTCCACCTATCAGAGGGGTCTTCCACCATATTGAAGTCGCCCTAGATCATTACATTATGAGAAAACAAGTCCAGGGAGGACCAAGTGTCGATCCTCGTAGCATCCTCATTTGGAGTGTATATAGAGATAAGGGAGAATTGAAAGGGGGTGTCGAATGTAACCGCCATCCACCTATGATTTTTGTCTTCGCTCGTGTAGTCAAGCTTATTAGCCCAAAAGTGATTTATACCAATGGCAGTTCCACCAAAACCACGCTGATGGGTTGTGGAAAACCACACATGGAACTGAGAGACGCCCTTAAGTCTTGTTTGAAGGTCTTCTCCTTCAATTTCAGTCTCCTATAGACAAATGAAATCTGGGTTTAAGCTTATGTCATGGAGCCATTGATCAATAATGGTGGCTCTTGTGGGGTCCGTTAGCCCCCTAGTGTTTAGTGAGGCGATGATCATTTTCTTGCACTTCCCTCATTCCAAGGGTGGGACTTTTCTTTTCTCCTCTTGGAGTCTTCTTTCTTTCTTGAGGGGGGATGGTCCCATCCATGCACCTTCGGTTTAATGGGGCTTTTCCAAGGCATACCTGCCAACTGCTTCCCCTTGCAGGAAGCCTTCTGTGGGGGAGTTGGAGAGGTCGTTTCTGGAATCATTGTCCCAATGATGGAACTTTCATTGTCCATATTTTCCTCATTACTTGTGGTGAATTTGTCTTCTTTGCTAGTTATGTAGTCCTCTTGATTGACCTCATTAGAGGGGGGCCACTCCAAGGGTAAGTTACTTGTGCCCGCAAAGTCCTCAGCCCCCCCAGATAATTAGCTCATTAACCTCTTTCTTGAGGTTGCAGTAGAGGTAATTGAGTGAATTTTCTGGTGTGTGGGTCTTCTTTGAGGGTCTCCTTGGGCTTGAGCTTCTCTTAGGGCTAGCTTTCCTTCTTCTTCTAACCTCTGTAAACCCTTCTAAGTCGATTTTTGGGATTTGGTCAACCTTATCTTTTTCTTCCAAGGTTGGGCTGACCCGCTTCCCTTTGAAAGTTTGGGCTTTGCTGGCAGTTTCTTGCTTATTCTTCTGCTTCAAGGGACAATCTTTAATTCTATGTCCTTGTTGGCCACATTGAAAGCAAGCATTGGCAAGATTTTTATAAGTGATCTCCTGAACTCAAGATTCCCCTTCATCCAAGTCGATATAAATTTGCAAGGGGAGAGGCCTGCTGAGGTCTGCTTCCACACACATTTGAGGATGCCAACAAGCATTAAATGTGTGTCTTGAGCCCTCATAAATGAATCCCCCAATATCTCCCTGTGAGGCCAGCAGCTTGCCAATCGGAGAGACAATATCCCACAAAAATCCATAAAGGAAGTAAGGGAGATTGGGGAGCTCGAATGAGATAGGGTACCGAAGGGGTTTAGAGTTGTGGGGCACAAAATCGGGGGCCCATTTGAAGAGGCAAAGTGGTGCACCCGACTTGCCAAAACCCGACACTGTGGGCTAGGAGTGCCATTTCTTCGTTCTCAAAAACTAATAAGAGGTGTCTCGCATGAAGGAATTGGCACTTACACACAGATAATCCATGAGGGAACCACTCTTTGTGAAACCACTGGTGCACAGAATCTAGCGGGGGCCTGGGACCGAATAGCTGGCCGATGAGGCAAGTTCTCTTGAGTTCTTCTTGTGTTGAAAGTATTGCCTCGTGATTGAGTGCAACTCGAGGGACCACCACAATCTCTAAGGAGCAAGGGGCAACATCCACCTCACCGGAGAAAGAAGGAGTTAAATTATTGATAACGAGGGAAAGGACCCCCGCATCCATAGGAGCAGCCTTAGGGAGAATGGAGCTAAGACTTCATAGAACCAAACCACCCACACTCCAAAGGACCGAGAAGGAAAAGAACCCCTGAGCCTTCAAAACTTCTCTTAGATGATCAAAAGCCCCTCCACAAAGAACTTAAATATGGTAACAACCTAAAAGAAGAAAGTTGCAACCACCTCATCCAAGAGATGCCGAGAAGGCCTTCAAACACTACGCTTCAGGACGTTAAACTTTTCCCAAATAACTCCTTAGCAAAGATCAAGACGTGGAGAGCGAGTAAGTCGAAAGAACGAATTCAATTGCAAAAACTACATTAAATTCTTCAAGCCGGTGAGATGAAAATTGTAGAGGAGGGCGTCTTCATTTGCAAAGTCCTTTTGATATTCACATCATTCACCATGCATTAAAGTTTTAAGGGTAGTACTTTGGATGCTATACAGGTCCACCAATGATCTTGTGTTCGTATCGCTATATAGAAGCATCGTTGCAAAGGGAACCAATCCTGCTTATATGGAAGAGTCAAAAGGGTGCGTCAAGTCATCATCGCGATGGTTGTGAGCCACGTACACCAAGTCATCATCGCGATGCCCGGCAGTGCAAGAGGTGCAATGATTAGCATTGATCCGAGCGCTTCAATGCTTGAGACCCTGCCATGGCCAAACTTCTTTTTCTAAAAGTCCAGGTTCGCTGGCCTGGTGGTTGGGCCTCTCGTCTCTTGAGGCGGGGGCGAGGGTTTAACCCCTGGCAGCAACATGTAGGGACATATAAATCCCAGGAACTGATGTATGTGGTTGTTGGCCACCGTTTGATCATCTCCGTGGTAGTTGTGACCGCCGTTTAACCCAGTTGTAAACCCTCCTTCTTGTGGGATAAGGGGGGTCCCATGAATACTATGCCCTTCCTTGTACAGTTTTAATTTCAAAGTTAAAGTTCGAAGGAGTAGACCTCGGCCGAACCTCCATTTAAAAAAACTTCCTTTTAGACCCTAGTGTCACGGATGCCTGCCACGTCGGCAGGGGAGGGGACTAAGCCACCCTCGTGATGCTTTGGAACAAGTCCCAAAAATGACCCGTCACGACTCTCTCCAAAGACCCATCGCAATGACACACCAAGGGCATCGCGATGGCATGCTGCAACTCCCGTCATGAAGCTTCTCGAGGGACCAGTGACAATGATAGACTTAGGAATTCGCGATGGCACGCTGCAAGCCGTCAACTACTCGAGAAGAAAAAAGATAGCATGCTGGTCCACACTCGTTGTTGGTGCTTCAACTTACGTATAACACTACATTTGCGACGACAGTGCCAACGACAATGTTGTTACTGCACACTCGACGATTTTGAAATTGAAGAATCACGTTGCTACGACGAAGCTGCAATGACGACGCTGTTGTGATGACGCCCTTCTTTTCTTTATTAGTATCGAGAAAAATGCATTCAAGTCTTCTGCACATGGCAATGTCCATGATTGAATCTCATGATGATGATGCAGCTACGAGCTGTTGCTGATTCTGAACAGAACATGAATTAGAGTTTCTAAATTAGGGGTTTTAAAACCCTAATATCAAAATTAGTGTTTTCGAATTAGGATTTTTGAAATAGAATTTATGAATTAGAATATTTATAATAGGGTTTTTGAATTAGGATATGTATGTATGAATATATATATATATATATATATATATATATATATATATATATATATATATATATATATATATATATATATATATATATATATATATATATATATGTATGTATGTATGTATATATATATATATACATGTATATATTTATATATTTCTTTATTTATATATATATATATTTGTGTGTATATATATATATATATATATATATATATATATGTATGTATATATATATAAATATATATATATATATATATATACAATATATATATATATAATATATATATCAGTATGCATGTGTGTGTATGTATGTGTATCTATATGTGCATATGCATGTATGTGTGTGTATGTGTATCTATATGTGTGTATGCATGTGTTGTGTGTGTGTGTATGCATGTGTTGTGTGTGTTGTGTGTGTGTATGCATGTGTCTCACTCTTTTCTCTCTCTCTCTAATATACGTACATACATACATAAACACACATACTCATATCCACATATATATACATAAAAGCAATGCATAACATGCATTAACACGACGATGAGCCATAAGTGTTCGCATCTCTTTTAGACACCACTTATGTGACCATCCTGTCCCAAACTCTATCTCAAGTGAACTAAGTACGTATTTTGTATCCCTCTCATCATGCTCACTACAAAAATAAAAAAAATCATATAAATAAAATATAAGATATTTATTTCAATTTATATGTAAAATTTATACTTACTTCCACTGTAAGTGGACAAGGTGCAGGTAAGAGTCGCATAATGCTCACATTCTTCTCTTAAACTCCAATCCATTCCCTATGTACACAATGTTCCCCTCTGGCTCTATATCGCACTCTAGCCCTAAGGTGCCTATGCATATCCTCATAGGCACCTGTGCTCTGCTATCATGATTTGGAGGTGGTATAGGTGTCCTGAAAATAGATAGATAAAAATAAATAAAAATATGTGTTATAATATCATTAAAAAAAATTATGAAAAAAAAACATACCTATGAGTAGATAGCTATCTTTCTGCATGTGGAGCCGCAGAGGAGCCCTCCTCTGATCGCTGGGTAAGCATCTAGATCGTATAATCTAGCACATCATCAGGCATCTCTGAGTACTCATGCATGATGATCCTTAGAGTATCAGGCGGAACTCTTGCTCTCATAAGACTTTTTATGAGAGTGAGTTTCACCTTTCTCTCTCTAATAGGATCCATAATACCTGTACATATAAAAAAAAATGGGTTGGAAATCAATATATATAGGTGTACATATGTATGCGTGTATGTGTGTATATGTGTATGTAGGTGTATATGTGATTGTGTATGCATGTAAGCATGTATGTATGTATATGCATGTGCATTATGTATGCAAATGTATGCATGTGTGTGTGTATGCATGTAAGTATGTACGTATGCATATGCATATGCATTATGTATGCATATGTTTGTATGCATGTGTATGTGTGTGTGTATGTGTCTCTATGTGTGTGTATGCATATATATATATATATATATATATATATACATATATATACATATATATATATATATATATATATATATATATATATATATATATATATATATATGTGTGTGTGTGTGTGTGTGTATGTCTCTATGTGTCTGTCTATGCATATATATGTGTGTATGTGTCCATGTGTGTGTATGTGTGTGCGTCTATGTGTGTGTGTTTCTATGTGTGTGTCTGTGTGTATATACATGTGTATCTGTATATATGTGTCTATGCATGTGTATGTATGTGTGTAAATGTGTGTAAATGTGTGTGGATGTGTGTATGTGTCTGTGTAAGTGTGTATGTGTCTATGTGTGTATGTGTCTATGTGTGTATGTGTGTGTCTATGTGTGTATATATGTGTGTATCTATATATATATATGTCTATATGCATGTGTATGTGTGTGTAAATGTGTGACGATGTGTGTATGTGTGTGTATAAGTATGTATGTGTCTATGTGTGTATCAGGGAAAACATTAAGGGCGATTTATAGCCCAATGGCGATTTTTTTGCATTTTTGAAAAAAAAAGGCTAATCTAATGACTTTGTAGGATATTATATTAGCCCAAAAACTTATATATTAGATGCCTTCAATGTGGATATATTCGCCACTAATATAAGGTACTTCCCATATGTATGGTATAGTTTCGCCAAATAGGTACATGTCTATCTGGGGGGTGAGTATTCTCCTCGGGATAGAATTTGATGGGACTAATCCCACATTTGATGGATTCCGAAGATGAGCCATAAAAAGAGCACTATCCTCTCACTTCTTCACGCTTGGGTAGCTCTCTCAACGATGAGCCCCTCTCCCTCTTGTGCACACACATGAAGAGGCCAAGCAGAATCTGAAAGCATAAATCTCACATTTGAGGGATTTTACAGCGCACCTACAAAAGGGGCGCTCTACTTTCATTCCCTTAAAGTGTGGGTGGTCTCTCAATGAAGAGTGCCATCTCTCTCTCCTTCGCATGCGCAAGCATGAAGAGGAATAAAAGAAAAGGGACGACTCCTCAACGGGAGTTCTCTTTTGCAATTTGTGAGGGGTTTTATTTAAGTCATGTGACCTCTTATATGGGACAATGAAGGAGAAAGAGGCTATTAATGAGATCCTCTAATCCCTTGCATATGGGATTAAATGAGAGCCAAAGATGGCTCCATATTCTCATATTTTTTAGAGTTTGGATCCCTCTTGATCTTGTTGAGGTTGAAGGGACCTCATCTCTAAAACTATAGTTCCATAGAAAAGTATGTGGAATATTCGCCAAATATTTCTATAGTTTCAATGAAAGGTATCATGAATATTGGCCCACATTTATATAGTTCTGTACTAAGAAGGGGCCCTTATTTTTTTCCCTGGTGTGTATGTGTTTGTTTATATATGTGTGTGTGTATCTCTATGTGTGTAAGTTTGTATGTGTGTATGTGTGTGTGTGTCTATGTGTGTAAGTGTGTGTGTGTGTGTGTCTATGTGTGTATGTATGTGTGTATGCATGTTTAAGTGTGTCCATGTATGTGTGTGTGTGTGTAAATCTATGTGTATATGTGTGTTTATGTGTATATGTGTGTATGTGTCCATGTGTGTGTATGTATCTATGTGTGTGTATGTGTCTTTGTGTGTATGTGTATGCATGTAAGCATATATCTATGCATATGCATGTGCATTATGTATGCATATGTATGCATATGTGTGTGTATGTGTGTGTATATGTGTGTATGTCTGTGTATGCATGTAAGCATGTATGTATGCATATGCATATGCATTATGTATGCATACGTATGCATGTATGTGTATATGTGTGTATGTCTCTTTACATGTGTGTGTATGCATATATATGTGTGTATGTGTGTGTGCTGATCTCTACGTATGTGTGTGTGTCTATGTGTGTATATGTATGTGTGTGTATGTGTGTGTATGTGTGTGTATGTGTGTGTATGTGTGTGTATGTGTGTGTATGTGTGTGTATGTGTGTGTATGTGTGTGTATGCATGTAAGCATGTATGTATTCATATGCATGTGCATTATGAATGCATGTGTGTGTATGTATGTGTATGTGTCTCTACGTGTGTATGTGCGTATGCATATGTATGCATGTGTGCATATGTGTGTGTATGCATGTCATTATGTATGTATGCATATGCATATGCATTATGTGTGTATGTTTTTATGTGTGTATTTGTGTATGTGCGTGTGTATGTTTGTGTATCTATGTGTGTGTCTATGTGTGTATGTGTGTGTATGCATGTGTGTGTGTAAATCTGTGTGTATATGTGTGTGTATGTGTGTGTATGTGTGTGTATGTGTGTGTATGTGTGTGTATGTGTGTATGTGTGTGTATGTGTATGCATGTATCTATGCATATGGATGTGCATTATATATGCATATGTATGCATATGTGTGTGTGTATATGTGTGTATGTGTCTATGTGTGTGTGTATGCATGTATCTATACATATGCATGTGCATTATGTATGCATATGTATGCATATGTATGCATGTGTGTGTGTATGTGTGTGTATGCATGTATGTATGTATGAAGATGCATATGCATTATGTATGCATATGTATGCATGTATGTGTATGTGTGTGTATGTCTCTCTATGTGTGTGTATGCATATATGTGTGTGTATGTGTGTATGTGTGTGTATGTGTGTGTGTATGTGTGTGTGTATATATGTGTGTATGTGTATGTGTATGTGTATGTGTGTATGTGTTTGTATGCATGTAAGCATGTATGTATGCATATGCATGTGCATTATGTATGCATATGCATGTGCATTATGTATGCATATGCATGTATGTGTGTGTATGTGTGTATGTGTGTATGTGTGTATGTGTGTATGTGTGTATGTGTGTATGTGTGTATGTGTGTATGTGTGTGTAACTATATATATGTGTCTGTATGCATGTGTGTGTGTGTAAATGTGTGTGGATGTGTGTGTGTGTAAGTTTGTGTGTCTATGTGTGTGTGTTTATGTGTGTGTATGTGTATGTGTGTGTGTGCTTCTATGTGTGTATGTGTGTATGTGTGTATATACATGTGTATCTATATATATGTGTCTCTATGCATGTGTGTGTGTGTAAATGTGTCTGGATGTGTGTGTGTAAGTGTGTATGTGCCTATGAGTGTGTATGTGTTTATGTGTGTGTATGTGTCTATGTGTGTGTATGTGTCTATGTGTGTATGTGTATGCATTTATGTATGCATATGCATGTGCATTATGTATGCATATGTATGCATGTGTGTGTATGCATTTAAGTATGTATCATATGCATATGCATTATGTTTGTATGTGTCTATGTGTGTATGTGGGTGTATGTGTGTGTATGTGTGTATGTGTGTGTGTATGTGTGTATGTGTGTGTATGCATGTGTATGTGTGTAAATTTCTGTGTATATGTGTGTGTATGTGTGTGTCTATGTGTGTGTATGTGCCTATGTGTGTATATGTGTGTTTGTGTATGCATGTATCTATGCATATGCATGTGCATTATGTATGCATATGTGTGTGTATGCATGTAAGTATGTATGTATGCATATGTATGCATGTATGTGTATGTGTGTGTATGGCTCTCTATGTGTGTGTATGCATATATGTGTGTGCATGTGTCTATGTGTGCGTGTATGTGTGTGTGTCTATGTGTGTATGTGTATGTGTGTATGTGTGTGTGTGTATGCATGTAAGCATGTAAGCATGTATGTATGCATATGTATGCATGTGTGTGTACGTGTGTGTATGCATGTAAGTATGTATGTATGCATATGCATATGCATTATGTATGCATATGCATATGCATTATGTATGCATATGCATATGCATGTATGTATATGTCTCTCTACATGTGTGTGTATGCATATATATGTGTGTATGTGTGTATGAATGTGTATGTGTGTGTATGCATGCATATGTAAAATTGTATGTGTATGTGTGTGTATGGCTCTTTACGTGTGTGTTTGTGTGTATGCATTTATATGTGTGTATGTGTATGTGTGTATGCATGTGTATGTGTGTATGCGTGTGTATGTTTGTGTATGAATTTAAGCATGTATGTATGCATATGCATGTGCATTATGTAGCATGTGTGTGTATGCGAGTGTATGCATGTAAGTATGTATGTATGCATATGCATTATGTATGCATATGTATGCATGTATGTGTATGTGTGTATGTATGTCTCTCTACCTGTGTGTGTGTATGTATGTCTCTCTACCTGTGTGTGTGTATGCATATATGTGTGTGTATGTGTCTATATGTGTGTGTGTATGTATGTGTATGTGTGTGTGTCTATGCGTATGTGTGTCTATGTGTGTGTCTATGTGTGTGTCTATGTGTGTATATACATGTGTATCTATATATATGTGTCTGTATGCATGTGTATGTGTGTGTGTGTAAATGTGTGTGGATGTGTGTGTGTGTAAGTGTGTATGTCTGTGTGTGTGTGTGTATGTGTGTGTAAGTGTATGTGTGTGTGTGTGTGTC
>CM035437.1:1340000-1342500 GCA_020310875.1 Ceratopteris richardii | reverse complement strand
TCAATTCTTTTACGAGAATTTAGAAGTTCCAAGTATTACCTCTAACTAGATTTTCTAGGTTTTGATTCCTTCACATGATCGTCTCACAATCATGTGCTTTATCTTGGGAACTTGAAAACCTCTTAACAGAATATCAATTCTTCTTTGCTAGGGTTTTTAAATGAAAACCAATCAAAATTCCAAGTACTTGAATTTTCATAGATTCAAGTTCAATTGGATTATCCTTGACCAATTTTGTAGTGACAAGAGCTTTTGACTTCTTGTCTTTAGATTCCTTTCTTCACTAATGCTTTAGGTACCTATCCTCGCCAGGACTTTTATAGGAATCTCTCTACTGCATAAGTCTGAGCATCCGCTCATGCTCTCTAGATTTGTACCAAAATCCCTTTAAGGATAGGCAAACACTTATGTTTTACCTTCCACAGACTTAAGTTCCGTCTTCACGGTTGCAGACTACATTCTTGGAATTTCTTTACTCTGTTCAGGCTTGGAACAACTTACTTTTTTCATAATTTTCCATTCAATAAATGGAACTTGAATGAATCATGCCTAACGGAATTTTACTGCCAATACTTGGGCAATCTACAAAGTAGTTCTAATTGCAAGTTCTTGGACAATCATGGCCAAGCTTGATCAAGTCTGGTTGATACTTGCGACAAAAATAAAGACTCAGTCTTTATCTTTTAAGATCTCTTAAACTATCTTAAGCTTCTTTGCTTACCTGCAGGATTTTTTGAGATCTTTCCCTCAACTTAAGTCCAAGCATACACTAATGCCTCTTAGATTCCAAAGCTAAGAATCTTTGATATACCTTTGGGTTATATCACTATTTGGACTTAATTAACCAATACTGATGGTTTGGGAATTGCTAAGGAACTACTTACAGACTAAAGAGTATGAAGAATTTCATTCTCAATACTTGAAAGAATGCCATTCTTCAAAGACTTGAGATTCCTTCTAAGGAATCAAATAACTTCAGCAAATGATTCATCTTGGAATCTTTTGCAATGTTAAGAGAACATTTGAAAGAAATTCTTTCAAATAATATCCAAAAAATTTACTGATTCAATTGTATTCATTTCCTGAGTATCAAACTAGAGACTAAATATCACCTTTTGGATATGGTTTCCCATGCCACTATGAAAGTTTAATTTGAACTTTCATTTATGTGATATCGACTTCTATTCTTGAGTGATACAAAACTCATTATTATTGGTCAATCTTCAGATGTTACTAGAGTCCTTTAAACATATTTCACCAATCAAAATTATGTTTAAAGTCCAAGCATCTATTGATGATTGATCCAATAGTAATGTTATTGTGAATACAACTTTGAACTTTATAACTTGTTTAGGAGAAGTTCATGGATTGAAAATCCATTTCTTGGAACTTTCTATTCCTAAATGAAAAGTTCACACTTGCTTCAAATCCTTAGGGACTTATATTATTTCCTAAAGATTGCTTAGCTAGTTGCATCATTTACTAGAGATGCAATTATAGAACCTAACATCCTTTTATTGACGTCAAGGATCAATTGATGTTGAGGTTTAACCTTTGATTTCCATCACCCCTTGATGAAATCAAATAAAAATTTATAAAAGCTTGGTACCTTTATATCTTGGCAAAACATTTATATCCTAAAGAGGTTTTGCCTTCATCATTCCTTGGACCTATCATATAATATGAATTTATGTGTATTTTGGAAAGAGTTCATAAATCAATTAAGATCCTCTACTTGGAACATCTATCTTCCCAAAGATAAATTCATCTTAAACATGGTAGGAGAATGATCTCACATGAAATAGAAGGCTTGACTATTTCATATCTCAATTCCAAAAAGTTACTTACTGAGGTTTCATCATGAGATACAAATCTTGAAACCACAAAGAAACTTCTTTAAAACTTTCGAAATCTTCTAAATAGAAGAGTACTCAAGGAACTTGGAAATATAGTTGACGTTCTCATCCAACCTTGGGATGCTTGAGAAGTTACATAAAGGACGTAACTAATCAAGTAAAGCTTATCCGCATGACTTTCTAAGTACATCCGGGACTTAGAGTCATCATACATCACAAAAGAGTTTGCAGTAATTAAATTTACTTGGTCATCAAGAAAATTTATTACTTAACTTTCTCTTAGTGCTTACTTATACCTAGCAAGACATCTATCATACTTAATTATCATTAAGTATTTGTCTTTGATAGCGGAGTATCAACTTAGGAAGAAATCGGCTAATTACTTGAGTTGCAAACTAGAACTAGTATGTCTTTGCAACTAACTAGTCCTTGGTCTTCCCTACTGTCAAACTGCGAGCTTTATAAAGTAAGCTAAATACTAAGAGAGTACATTCTCATATCTACTTGCAAACAGCATTCCATTCTATCATGCAAATGCATGTATCTACATGCAAAAGCATATGCTCACATGCGTATGCATGCATGTTTTTTGCATGCCCAAAAAATAATACAACAATCATGCATAAGCTTGATGCATGATTTTT
>CM035437.1:1302500-1335000 GCA_020310875.1 Ceratopteris richardii | reverse complement strand
TATATATATATATATTTTATTTATATTTATATATATATATATATATATATATATATATATATATATATATATATATGACTATGTTTTCATTCATTTATCTATCCATCAATTTAGGTAGTTATCTATCTATCCATCCATCTATCTTTCTCTTCATCTGGGTATGGACAAACATTGTGATAGTGCATTTCGAGGCGAAAATGAGCTATGGCAATGCATTCGGAGGTGAAAATGAGTTGCAATAGTTCATTCAGAGGCTCACTAATTTTTGTGTTATTTTAAGACTCCGACTAGAGGAGTATCAATGGTGCCCTAGATGTAGCAAAATCCTACTCTAGTACCAATTGTTGGCATTCAAGGTCTCTTGAAGCTCCTGAACAACACAATGAAGAAGAAGAATCTTGAATCACAACACAAAATTGAATGAACCACCAAGTGAATGTACAAAGATAAGTCACATGTTAGGGTTATAGGTATCCTGAAGAGGGAAAAAAGTGCCCTAGCTTAAGTGTGCTCACACACATCACTACCAAAATATATCAAAAGCATTGTTGATACAACTTTGTTTCAACTCTTTGAACTTCTTATCTGCTTCAATTAAATCTTCAACCTTAAACACATATTTACTACCATACCAAGGCAACAAATTGAATTTCTAGACAGCTTAATCTCTTTGACGTTAGGGATATAACATATAAACCATTTTTTTGTGAAATAATATCCTAGAATTATACACCGATCTACCTTTGGGTCAAAGTTATGTCTTAATTTTTTAGGTACATGAACATCACACACAATTACACAACTCAAGATGTGAAAGGTTAACTTTCTTAGAACACCAAGATTCATAATGTGTGAATCCATGTAGTCCTAGAGTTTGAAACATGTTTGTAATTTATATGGTTTTTTTGCATCATTCAAACCAAAATCACGAACATTTGTTTCACTTAATATAGCTCTATCCACTTTTATTATATATTCGTTCTTCCTTTCTAGTACCCCATTGTTTTGGGTATGCACCTACATGTAAATCCCATTTATATACCATAACCATATAGAAATTCAAAATATTTGTTTGAAAAACTCCCCCCCCCCCTCCATCTAATAAGAGGGTCTTTATATACTTCCTTGCCTTCTTTTCCACTATGCTTTTGAGCCTCTTGAAGTGGTGGAATAACTATGATTTTTATTCATGCATTAAATTGGAAAAAGCCTTGAATTATTATCTACAAATTTCATAAATTATTTCTTTCCTCCAATGGATGGATCCCTTGTAGGTCTAGATACATGTGTTTATCGGATTCAACACATCATTCCTCACATTTGCTCCCTTCTTGAATGGTAATTTTCTTTTTGTTTTCCTAATTGAAAAGAAAGGCACAAACTTGGAATATTATGCGATGTGAAATCATTTAATTCACTGAAAATCATTTATTTTACATGTTCTTTATGCTTTGAAGTTGGCATGGCCAATTCTTCTATGCACAAATCAATCTCTACAATGTTGATGGATTTATCTCCATTGTGAAGAGTCTCCATTGCTTCTTTCCTCTTGATATGACCATGTTTTCATGCTTAGGTTCTTCAAAAGAACATCATTTAGCATTGAAACTTACCTCATAACATACTTTGTCCATTTGTTTTATTGAAATAAAGTTCTTGGTGACGATTGGCACATGCAAGACATGTTCCTAGATTGCGTTCTCTTTTCGACCAAAAATCTCTAGCATAAATGCCTACTTTTCTATAATTTTATCATTCTCCAATGATTGGTTCTCTTCTTTGTGGTACATCTATTCATTTGCTCCTTCCTCTTCCTCTTCATCCATTTCTTTAGTTAGCGCCTTCTACTTGCGAATGAGTTTGATTTTCTTCTCTCCTTGTGTTGGGTTTTTTGTCCATCTCTTTTGCCTTTCCCTCTACCCATATAGAAAACTTGGGGTTGGTTTCCTTTTGATTGTGAACTATTTACTTAATCTTCTCATTCACAATCATTGTGAAGATTGTATGGAAACTATTTGTTTCGTGGCATCCCACGCTCCACCACCCATGTATAGCCATCCGTGGAAGGTTGTCCATTATCCTATATATACATGGCTTCTACACTACCTCAGACATCGAATCAAGCCAGCATACTTCTACCTTGTATCTCCCTATCTAGATTTCTCTAGACCATGTACAGAGAGATGGTGGATGCAATCTGAAGATGAGTTGGTGCTGCTACAACCAGCTTCACACCAGCCAATTGAGATTTCAGAGTTGGTTGGTAGAACCTTTGAGCTTCCTAAATACACAAAAAAATCACCCAAGTGTTTTGGAACAACTATCTCAAAAGTTTGAGTCAAGACAGACTAGTTGCAAAATGACTAGCTCCCAAAACTTGCTATTTCTGTACATACACCTACTCGAAAAAATGAACAGCACTATCAACCTGGTGAGAATTAGAAAAATAATTTTGGACATAGCAAATAGACTTAGATAGCTTGCTAATCCAAGTTAAAACACTTCAATTGACCAACTGAGCACTAAGAACAAGATTTATCAAAATCTGGAACACTCCCACCATTTTCGAGGCTCTACAGTGATTCGAGTAGTGAGTAGTAGTGAGCAGAAAAACACAGATATCTCACAAATGGTAACTCCAATGAACATGAACTTTTTTGAGCCTAAGCTACACTTATAGAGCAGCCCAATGCAAATTCAACTCTGAAAAAGGTTACATATAACCCGAGATATGAACTTCAAAAGTTACTATTCTGAGTGAGTATAGTAGAGAATAAAACAATGGAATGATAGAGCTATGTATTAGTCTCTTCAATCTCTACAAATGAACATGAAGTGGGCACAAATCGAGCTCTCTAATTGTGACTTCCTTCTTGCTCTTTTTATAGCTACTTTTGGAGGTAGTTTTGAATTTGAATTCAAATAACTTCACCTAAAAGTGATGCTAAGAATTAGGAGATATTCTCTCAGCTAATGGATTCATGGTTTTAGTTAGTTAGAGCCGTGAATTTCCTTTTTACATTATGGATGGCTTAAGCCATTCTTTCTTTCACAATTACAAGAGATAAAATATATTCTTTTACAGAAGATGTTCATATGTCTACACATATGACTACAAATGAACATAAATCAAATCATATCAAGCATCTAGGATTGGGTAAAATGCACCAATAGCTCCCTCTCAATCCTAACATGCTTGGCCTCCAAATAAGTCTTCAATTGTCCTTGATTTCCTCCAAGCCAATCATCAACTTGAATCTACTCAATTTTGTACCATCAAGAGCTTTAGTCAACATGGTTGTACATCGCATATCTGTAGAGACATAGGACAGTTGAATATCCTTGCTCATTAGCTTCTCTCTTACATAATGGTAGTGGACTTCAATATGCTTAGTTCTAGCACGGTATACCGGATTAGTTGCAAGGTGTAGTGAGCTTGTGTTATCACCAAAAATGTGAGGTGTTGAAGAATGAAGTCCAAGATCTCTATACAAAGGTTTTGACCACATTTTTGGGGCTTCACTCACTAATTAGAAATAAATACATGAAGAGATATGAAGGAAGAAGAAAGACAAAGAGAAGTACAAGCAAGACATTCAAAAAATCAAGCCTAAGTGAAGGGACAAATTCACGCTTGTAATTTAGTGCAAAATTAAAGTCCATTCTTGACATAGAACTTCTTAAATTACAAGTTTGAGTCTAGGAGTATGTAGAACATATGCATATAAGTAAATTTGAGTTGAAAAACATATAGAAGAACTTAATTTGTAAGTCTTGAGTGAGTAGAGAAAAAGTCGGGTTTCTTCTGAGAGAGATGTTGAGGAAGAACTACTCAGAGTAGGAGAGTTTTCCATGGCGATGAGCAGAATGAAGCCAAGCAATTTTTTACACATCTCTTGTAATAGATAACACATGTTTTTGTAGAAGGATTTGGTCTAATTTCTCTTGTAAAGAGATTTCTAAGTGATTTCATATCAGTGTGAAAGTTAGTTGACAGTTATGAGTTTTTTGGTGCACTTTTTCCTGATCTTCTAAAGGCTAGATCTCACAGTACAGTGTAAAGTTTTTCATGAGTGATAGCTCATTTTGAAGCTACTACCTTCAACTACAAGTGACCAAAAGATCTTTGCAAAATGGGATATGTACTCAGAGAAATGAGTCTAACAGTGAAGGTATGTCAAATCGATGAAGTCATTTTTCAGTTTTCAGACATAGTTCAAATGTGAAAGTGAATTCAGAAGAGTTTGAAGTTATTACTTGAACGTTTTGCTTGGAATGTGTTTCTTAACATTAGCAAGAACTTCTATTAGCAAATTATCAAAAGAATTTACAAGAATCAAGCTAGTACAGATCAAATTTGAAGCTAGAAGAAAAGGCGCAAATTTTTGAGAAGTAAATTTTTGAATTTCACTAAGTTTAGTGATAAAGTTTTCAAATTGAGAGTGTTGCTATGCTAATGATGGTTATAAAGGTATTCTAATATCACTTTATCTTAGTTCTTGTGGTGTTTTATACACCAACACACATGAATTCTTGAGTTGCATTAGCCAAACCTCTATATTTGGCTTCAGTAGAAGATAATGCCACTGTTGGTTGCTTCTTAGATGACCAAGAAATGATTTTTAAACCTTGAAATGATACATACCTAGATGTGCTTCTTCTATCATCTCTAGAACCGGCCCAATCTGCATCTGAGGAGGCCTTTAGCTCAATATCTGAAGTAAATGGATAAAACAAACCTTCATTCATGGTTCCCTTTAGGTACCTGAGGAGTCTCTTGGCCGCTTCCATATGTGATCTTCTCGGCTTATGCATAGACTAACTCAATATGCTAACACTATAGTATATATCCACCCTTGTGAGTGTTGCATAGTTCAAACTTCCAACGAAGCTTTGATAGCTTGTGATGTCTTCAATTGGCTCTCCTTCGTAAGCACTAAGCTTATGATTTTGCTCCATAGATGTACCTGCACACTTGGTGTTTTCCATCTTGAACTTGATGAGCATGTCATGCACATACTTCCTTTGTGTGATGTATATACCTGAACCTGTGTAGATTAACTCAAATCCAAGAAAAAAAGTGAGTGATCCAAGATCACTTATTTTGAACTCCTCCTTCATTTGATTCTTTACCTATTTGATTCCTTCAAGATCATTCCCTCTAATAATAATATCATCAACATACACACACAGATAGATCACTTCATATCCATTCCTCTTTATGAACAAAGAGGTATCTGCCTTGCTAGCTTTGAATCCTTGGTCATGCAAATAAGTCACCAATATGAAATTCCAAGATCTTGGAGCTTGCTTCAATCCATAAAAGTCTTTCTTTAATTTGCATACATAGTTAGGATGATGTGCATCCTCATATCCAGGAGGTTGTGCCATATACAATTCCTCATAAATCCATCCATTTAAGAAAGAATTCTTTACATCAAGTTGATAGAGCTTCCAATTTCTAGATGCAGCAAGAATAATGAGAACCCTAAATGTAGACATTTTTGCAACAGGAGAGAAATTCTCCTCATAATCAATACCATGAATTTGAGCAAACCCTTTAGCAACTAACCTTGCTTTATGTCTATTTATACTTCCATCTAGATTCCTCTTCATTTTGTATATCCATCAAGGTCCAATTACCTTCATAGATGGCTTGTTAGGTACAAGCTCCCAAGTGTCATTCTCCTTCAAGGCTTCCATTTCTTCATCCATTGCATCTCTCCAAGCTTTCTTGATTTGTGCTTCTTCAAATGTGGTAGGTTCTTCATTGGTTGAATCCTTTGCAATGTAGATTGAGTTTTTGGTGATCAAAGAAGTATCATAACCATACCTCTCAAGGGAGACCTTCTAAGTGGTTGATGTGAGCTCTTGGGTCCATATGTAGCATCTTGTATCTTTGATTCACCTTTGCTCTTCCATATCTTTAGTCTTTCCAAGTCTTCTAGGTTAATCTTCGAATCACTTTCTTCAATTTGGTTTGGCTCCTTTGGTTGAAGTGATGGAAAATCTCCATCTAAGTCATAAGGCAGCTTCACTTTCCTGTCATCATCAAGCCATTATTTGTTCTCATCAAAATTTACATCTCTACTCCCAAAAAATCCTTTATTGGTTGGATTGTACAGCCTATATCCTTTTTGGTTTTGGTCATAACGAATAAATATGCACTTCTCTACCTTGGGATCCAATTTCCCACTTACTTGAGAAGGAATGTGAGCATAGGCTAAGAATCCAAAGATTTTACAATGCTCTAGACTAGGTCTTCTTCCATTCCACACTTCATATGGAGTGGATTTATCTAGTGACTTAGATGGAGGTCTATTTATGAGATATGTGGTTGTAGACAGAGCCTGTGCCCATAGGTAGTTTGGCAATCCCTTCTCATTGAGCATGGACCTTGCGGCTTCAACAATAGCTTTGTTTCTCCTCTCTCCTACACCATTGAGTTCGGGTGTATACCTTGTAGTGACTTCCCTTTTAATGCCTCTTTCATGCAAGCAGGCATCAAATTCAGAAGAGAAGTATTCTCCTCCACCATCTGATTTGAGTCTTTTCCTGTTTGGATTTCAACAAGAGCAACATACTTCTTAAAGCAATTGAAATCTTCATCCTTATGCTTCATTAAAAACAGAATGGTCCACCTGCGACAATCGTCTATGAAAGACACATAATATCTTGATCCTGATATAGATGGCTCCTTACTAGGACCCCACAAATCCATGTGCATTAGATCCAAAAACATTTTGATACACAGATCCCTTCTTATTTAAAGGTTGTATATGAGCCTTGCCAAATTGACAAGCTTCACACTTATAAATCTTGTGTTGCCTTGTGATATTACGCAAACCTAGTACACTTTGGTCCCTGCAAATTTGTTTGAGTGTCCTCTCACCAACATGAGCAAGCCTTTTGTGCCATATCTCCAACTCTCTGAGAGTTTGACATCCATAGCTAAATAAATCTATGTTCTTTGTATCTTCCACTTCAAAAGTGAAAAGCCATCCTGTCTTTTCTCCTTTGGCAATAAAGCCTTGCCTTGGGTCTTCAGCATATGCTCCAAATTAGTTTTTAATCTAGCCTGCAATCCTTTTTTAACAATCTGCCCAACACTTATTAAAGTTTTGGTATACGTAAGGACATACAAGACTTTGTTTAAGAGGTTCACATTCCCATCTGATGTCTTCACATTACTCATCTTCTCCACTCTATGCTTTGTATCATCTCACGTTTGCACTTCATGTTTATTTTGAGAATCTTCCAAATCAGAAAGTAAAGCCTTATTTCCTGCTACATGATTTGAGCATCCCGAATCAATGTAAAAGATGTGATCATCATCCTTAACCTTCTTCACTCATAGATTGATAATCAATAATGAATCTTCATCACTTTGGTCCTCTCCATAGTTATTGTAATCTCTTCTTCCTCTATGGCCACTTTGATATTTGTTGTAGTTGTTGTTGTATACTCCATCGTATCTGCCTCTATTTGATCCATAGCCACCTCTATTGAATCCTCTTCCTCTTGAGTTCCTCGGGTTCCTGAAACATTCTTCAGCAGTATGATTATATAAGGCACATATATTGCAAGGTTGAGATTATTGGAATCTGCCCCTACCTTGCTTTCCACCTCTACCTCCTCCTCTAGCTCTTCCTCTACCTGCAAAGTTTGCCTGGAAAGAGCTACCTTCATCTTCATTCTTCTTATTCTTTGACTTGTCCTTGAGCTAAGCTTTGTTAGAATATAAGGTAGAAGTTTGATTACCTCCTGAGGACTCACCACCTTTGCTAATCCCTTCATGAGTGAAGAGTTGGCCCATGAGTGTATTGAGGTTGGGTACATGCATATCCATGTACAAATCCATGGCTGTTGTGAAGGACTCCCACTTGTCATCTGCTTTGCATCCCTTGACATGAGGTAAAAGAAAATCAGAGATTGAGTTTAGAATATAGGACCTTGCAAGTGCATCCTTTGAATACCAATTTGAAAGTCTTTCCTCTTCTTCATGTGATGGTTGCCCTTTGTTCCTCCTGGTTGGCATAGCTTCATCTTCAGATGTGTATCCAAATAGATTTCTCCCTTGAAGATAAGCCTCCATCTTTAGAGACCATGTTGGGTAGTTGTTTCTATCCAATTTGTTAGTTGTTGATGGAAATCCATCTCCCATGTTGATTGACTATGCTCTAATACTGCTGTAACGAGAGATGGTGGATGCAATCCAAAGATGAGTTGGTGTTGCTACAACCAGCTTCATACCAACCAAATAAGACTTCAAAGTTGGTTAGTACACCCTTTGAGCTTCCTAAATCCAACAAAAAAATGCCCAAGTATTATGGAACAAGTATCTCAAAAGTTTGAGTCCAGACAGACTAGTTGCAAAATGACTAGCTACCAAAACTTTCTATTTTTGTACATACACCTTGCTACACCTATTCGAATTCGTCCACCTGCATTCATGGAAGGGAAGTTGGATGGAACTAACTATACACTCTTGAAGTTCAAAATTTCTGCAATTTTGGACTCCTATGAATTACTTGACACTGTCATGGGACCCATGGCATTGGATCTAGAGCCTATACCAGTTGAAGATCTAGCGAATTAAAGATTGATGATTCAGCCTGATCTTACAAGCTTGGAAGAGGCAAAATGTTGATGCATTATGTGTAGTTGTCACTAGTGTAAGTGATTTTGTGCTTACTTTAGTTCAACATACCACTAAAGCACATGAGGCTTTGGGCATATTGGCTCGACAATATGAGATCAAGAACCACACTAGGATACAAACTCCAGAAAACGAGTTGGAAAATGAAAATCATTTTGATTCTAAAAAAGCTAATGATTTTATCTAACGGATAAAACATCGTCAAGATCAATTGGCTACAGTTGGTGTTGTTATAACACCGAAAGAGTTGGCTCAAAGATGTGTGCATGTTCTTCTAGCAAAGTATGATGGATTATTAATAGCCCTTAACACTCAGGTAAGACAGCTCCCCCTACATTTCAAGAGTTTTGTGCTATGCTTTTAGAAGAGCAGATGTAGTTGAAGAATCGACAAAATACGCAAGCTCATGAATGAAAGAGTACTGTAAAATCATCTTGGAAGAGCAACAATTCTACAAACAAGACAGAGTTGGAACTATGGGTAGCTATTGAAGAGGTATGCTTACCTGCTCAAGCTCGTGTTGATGAACCATGGATTTTAGATAGTGGATCTTCTCGCCATATAACCAGCAAAAAGAATTGGTATAGTTCCTTAGTGCCTCTCTGGGAATCCATCAATGTAGTGGTGGAAAATGACTCCAAGTGTCCAACTGAAGGAACTGGAACCATCTCTTTTATCACTTCTCCAAGTGTTGAGAAAAAGTTATCTGATGTTCTCTATGTACCTACAACTAAAAGAATTCTTTTGTCAGTTCCTTCAATAATAGATCGTGGTCTCGAAGTTCACTTCAATAAAAGTGGTGCAAAAATCATGGATTCATCAAGTAATGTAGTAGGTAAAGGCATAAGATGTGATAAATTATATGAGTTAAGTGCCTTGAATGTTACAAAATATAAATATGTAAGCAGGTTATGGCACCAACGATTTGGGCATCATGGATTTGCATTTTTGAAGGAGATGTAAAGAACAGGGATGGTTGTTCATTTGCCTGCATTTTTAGAGTTGCAACAACCTTGTGAAGCTTTCATGATGGGCAAGGAACAATGAAAGGCATTTCCACGAGAGACCACCAATCAATCTCAAGGTCCTCTAGAGTTGGTACATGCTGATCTCTGCGATAAAATGCCTACACTTGCTTTAGGAGGATCTTCATACTTTGTGCTATTAATCGATGATTATAGTAGAAAGATGTGGGTTTATTTCATTCGAGAGAAGGCTGATGCTTTTGAAAATTTAAAACGTGGCATAAGTATGTGGAAAATGAATCAAGAAAGAAATTGAAGAAATTAAGAACAGATAGAGGAGGTGAATTCTTGTCAATAGAATTCAATAATTACTGTAAGGAGCATGGTGTGAAAAGGGAACTTACCATACCTCATACACCTCAACAAAATGGCAATGTTGAGCGTGGGAACAGGATAGTAGTTGAAATGGCTTGCTATATGTTAAAGGCTCAAGATATGTCTGATTCGTTCTAGGCAGAAGCAATCAATACAGTAGTCTACATCTTGAATCGAAGCTACACGAAAGCACTGAAGGGGATGAATCCTCAAGAAGCATATTCTGGTAAAAAGCCTTCAGTTTTGCATTTCAGAATTTTTGGTTGTTTCTCTTATGCATATATTCCTGATTCAACAAGATCAAAGTTCGATTCAAAAAACAAAAGTGTGTCTTCCTAGGATATAGTGAAGAGTCTAAATCATAGAGGTTGTGGGATCCTGAGGCAAGGAAGATTTTTGTCAGCCAAGATGTGGTGTTTGTTGAATGACCACACTTAGTAGAAGATAAAGGTAAATCTACTATCTCATCAAATGGAGAAATATCTCACCTTGTGCCTATCGAAAGATAGTTTAAAGTCGAGGAGGAGGAAACATTTGATGGTGAAATTTCCTTAGTAAAAAGCCAACCAGTTGTACCTGCACAGCGTAAGCCACTACCGAAGTGGGCACAAAAAAAAGCTCTTTGATGATCCCAATCCACCTCTAGGTGTACCAGAATCATCCTTGGATGGATTATGAAGATCAAAGAGAATAGAGGAGCAAAGAAGAGCCTTAGAACACATTGTTAGCATGGCTCTAATGGCAGATACCATGGGCTCGATAAAGGAACCTACCACCATTGAAGAAGCCCTTGATGATCTTGGTTGGAGAGCGGCAATGCAGTCTGAGTATGATAGTATACTAAAAAATGATACATGGGATCTAGTCGACTTACCACCAAAGAAGAAGATAATAGGTACTAAATGGATTTGAAAAGCTAAGTATAAAGCAGATGGCACATTAGAAAAGTATAAGGCAAGATTAGTTGCATAGGGTTTTTCACAAATTGAAGGATTTGATGTTCAAGAAACTTTTGCACCAATAGCACGCATGAGCACTATTTGGCGGTACTTGCAGTAGCTGCACAAAAGGTCTCGCCTATTTTTTAGATGGATGTCAAATCTGCATTTTTGAATGATCGCCTCAAGGAGGATGTACATGTATCTCAACCACGAGGTTTTGAGGTACCCTATTCAGAAAATAAAGTTTGCAGGTTGAAGAAAGTTTTGTATGGACTTAAGCAAGCACCACGGGCTTGGTACCAATGAATATATAATTTTTTCAAAAATATGGGATTTGAAAGAATTACTTCTGATGCTAATTTGTATGTAACAAAAAAGGGATAGAAATCTAGTTGTTGTCGTTGTATATGTAGATGATTTGATCATTACAGGAGATCATCAAGAACTCATCAATCAAACTCGGATCAGCTTGGGAACTCAGTTTGAAATGAGACTTAGGTCTACTCCATTTTTGTGTTGGTATGGAAAAGAAAGGATGGAATTTTCATCTCACAACAAAAATATGCCAAAGAAATTCTCAAAGCACTTGGAATGATGGACTGCAATCCAACTAGCACACCTATGGAGCTAAATCATAAGCTATCTATGGATGATAACATGCCTGATGTAGATGCTAAGGAGTATAGGAAGCTTGTTGGAAGTCTTATTTTTTTGTGCAACACTAGACTAGACATTTGCTATGCTGCTAGAGTGTTAAGCAAGTTTTCCAATAAACCTAAGGAGAGATACTAGAATGTTGGAATGCGAATTCTAATGTACATTGCAAGAACCTTGGATTTTGGTATTTCTTATACCACAGGTGATACACTTCAAGGATATTGTGATTTAGATTGGGCTAGAGATTGTGATACTAGAAAATCAGTTTCTCGATATTGTTTCTCACTTGGTTCAGGAATATTTTCTTGGGTAAGTAGGAAGCAACCAACTCTCGCACTCTCATCCAATGAAGTAGAGTACAAAGCAGCTTGTTTTGCTTCTTGTGAGAGATTCTAGTTAAGGAGAATACTTGCAGATCTAGGCTTTCCATCAAATATGGTGATTGTAGTCAAGTGTGATAATCAAAGTTGTATGGACATTGCAAAGAACCGAGTATTTCATGCTCTCATCAAGCATATAGAAGTACAGTAGCATTATGTTCATGAGCTAATTGAAGATGAAATTGTGGAGTTAGAACATTTCCCAATACAGGCAAATTGTGCTTACATATTCACTAAAGCACTTTGAAAGAGAGGAGCTCAACAAGCATCTTCAACAGATGGGCATAGGATCTAGACCTACTTGATTTATCATTCGGTAAACATTGAGGGGAGGTGTTAGTATATGATTGATGTCTACCCCTCATGATTGTATGCACATTTTGTAGGGCCCCCATTATGAGGAGAATCCAAGCATGCATTACCCAATTGATGGGAATCCCAACTTGCATGTTGGATGAAGGTCATATTGGACCATGTAAGGTATTGTAAGGAAAGGGAGTTACGAGGGTCCCCAATTGTGGGGTCCGGGGTAGCGGTGAGCAGCCCTAGCTGAGGGGTCCAAGGGGGCCAGTGGGCCCCCTAGCCCCGATGCAACAGTAAAGGGAATATTCCATGGAATATTCCCTCTTAAAGTAAAAAATCATTTATATTGTTAGGTCAGTTTAACAATTCTAAGTTGTGTATGGCAACTACACGGGCGGTGGTCACCCATGTATAGCCATTTGTGGAAGACTACCTATTATTCTATATAACTTCTACACTACCTGAAACATCGAATCGAGCCAGCATATCTATACCTTGTATCTCCCTATCTAGAGCTCTAGATAACCATTTAAGCTCTACCTTGAGAGCGCACGGGTGGATAATGTCATCATCTTTGTACTTGCTATTAGTAGAAAATTGTTGAGATTCTCCTATATTTGTTATCTTCTCTACTTCTGCTCCTATGTTATATTGTGTAACTATTGTCTTACACTTCTATCTATTGAATGGAGTTTAATGATTCAAGTTTTCCTTTAGTTCCAAGGTCTTGCAAGAAAGACACATATTTCTTGGCATCATATGTCACACCCTTCTAGGACCTTACTAACCATTCCTTAATCACTTCTTCTCATCATCCAAAAATTCAAAGAATGATTTTCTTTAGAGATCATTCTATTATTCAAGTCTTTATACATGAATACGCTTGAATTTTAGCAAGCACCTCACTTTTGGAGTTTAATTCAGAAAGACATCCCTAAACTTTTTATCCTCATATTTATCCAAATTTATTGTACATCGTAATGTTGGCTATGCGCTCTATTGAAAAGAATGCATGTTCTTAAGAGGATAAAGGATATGTTTTTTCAAAGGTATATATCAACCTTATTACATTTACCTTGTTGTAAATACAAGACACTGTTTTTAATTGGTTCAAGTAGGTACATCTCTAGACCTCCTTATGAACCTAAGACCCTACTCTTAATCGTCCTATATTTAAGGCTTATCCCAATGTTTGCTATCACAACTTGATCCTCTTTTGTCTCTTGACATTAGAGAAAATTGTCAACAGGAGTCAATTTCCAGTAGCCCATACCAATGAGTTCTTTCTTCTATCCATAGAACTACATCCTTCATGTTTCCTCCTTCTTTTTCCTTTCAATGCTCTCTAATCATTTTATATGATCATGAAGTCCTTCTTTGAGTTCCTTGCCATGTATCCATGAAAGCAAGAACCAAGGTGTCAATGTTTCATGGCAATTATCTTTATATTTCAAATATTTATTTGTTCGACCATTAACCTTTCCTTGGCATGATTTGTCTAACCATAAAGGGTTCAATTCCTTTGATGAATCTAGGTCATTTGAATTTCAAAAATTCCTCTAGCCTAGTTAACTTGAGATAAGCCAAGTCCTTGCTCCTTTACATCCCTTCTTCAATGATATTTACCCAGTGTGGGATCCTCTTGGAATCTTTAGCTCATACCTTTATGAGTTTACATCTTGCTTAAGTCTTTAATAGTTATTTGATGTTCTCAGAACGCGTAAGTGTCCTTCTCCTAGGGATCAATAGTTATATCTCATCCCTTTGACTTAGCAAGTTTTCATGCTTACTATCAAACTTCAATTTCTCAAGTACATTATCTTGCATATGCTTCAAGTATTATATCTTTTGGGTACTACCAAAGTGGGATTCTTTCATGAATTAGATCCATCATATCCGATGCTCACTTTGTTTGAGTTTGAATCAAAAACACATTTAGGTACTTGATATCAAATATACTCCTTAACTTTCACTATAGAGTTAAGGAATTCCTTTATTTCTCTATGATGTATCAAATTAATGATACCTTTCTTCCCTCTTTAGGAGTTTTCTTCCCCAAAAACTATCGGGTGGAAATCGATGTTCATCCAATTTCCTAACCTTAACATAAGCAGAGCTTTATTTATGCTCATTTCTCTTTGCTTCCAAATCGATTGAACAATTCATCAAATATCCTCGAGTTCAAGCTTCCATTGTCTTTGAATCCAGTGTTCCATACCACCAAATCCACTTTAGTGATAGTGTAAATCTAGACATCCCATACCATCCAATTTACACTTTCACCTTAGTGCAGATAACTTTAGCTCTTATTCAAGGATTGATTATTGAGAAAAATTGGTTCATCTTAGTCTAATCAAGTATATTAAAAATACTTGTAAGTTATATCCTTAGCAAGTCTTAATTTATTCTTGAAAAAAACTTTGAATACTGAGCATTTTTTAACTATTTCTTTGATCAAATGCAATCAAAAATATCTTTTCTAGATGTCATTGAATAGTAGAGCTATTATTTTCACACTAGATATTAACTTTTGGCATAGCCATGTATCTATTTCAAAGGAAATAGTCATGAACCTAAAATTTACTTAGCCAAATAGTCATATCTGCAACCATGTTGATTTCCCTTAGTATTTAGGGTATCTTACACCTCTTCATTTTTCCTTTATCCAAATATGCCTTAAAGAGTTGCAAGTCTTCAATCCTAAAGAAACTCTCTTTCAAAGCTTTAACTCAATCATACTTCTTGTTAAATAGAGAGAACTTTATCGCAAAAAAAGTAAGCCACCACATAAAAAACATAAAATTATAATGGTTATTGACCATATGTCATCAATATACCATTAAGCTTTTTGCTTTTGAGTTCATACAAAGAATTCATATTCTATATTAAGCTTAATCGAATTTGTATCTCTCTTTCGCTATCAACCCATGCACATGAGATGCCATTCATTGATATGCATGTTAAAAATGTATACTTCCTATTGGAGGATGCTTAGCATGCACAAGGTTCAGAAATTGGAGTTATCATATAGAATTCCATTTAATACATAAATCTACATCCAATGCATGCTCATAATTTCTATTTTTATACTTGTCATGCTATGGTGAGCATTCCATGCTCAATTCTAATCATCTCTATGAACTGAGTCCATTTCATACTAATGAAAAACGTTTTTGTTGTTCATATATGCCTTAAATGCACTAGATAAATAAACTTATGCACCTCTCTATGTGCATGTATACCACCTATTGCATTTGAAATGCATATCTAGATTACATTACATTAGCATGGTCAATGAGGCAAACAAAAATGGAAATGATATTTATCTCCATTTTTACTACATCTGTTCATTTGTACCTTTGAATGAAGACTCCTACACACTTGGAGTGTTTTGGACTTGAGGTTGCCAGTTTGGATACTCAAAACTATCCAAAAATTCCACTTTCCTTCCTTAGGCATGTACATACTTTTTTTTTTAATAAAGGAATTCGGCATTAGCCTACTCTCCCGGACTTGAATTAATTAAAGAAAAGTACAAGAGAAGGGGACTAGTGCCCACGGGACCCCCCAAATCCCACAAATCAGGGGAACCTTTTACAAAGTTTAGATGGCATTACAAAGAAGGTTAATCACCCTCTCAACACCCTCATGTGGGGCCCACTTGGGTTTGAGCTTGTTATTGATCAAAAGGAACACTTGATGATGTCGGAAGGGGGGGGGGGGTTTCTTATAGTTAACGATCCTTTTTCCAAGGAGGAACAACGATTTCTCAATTGAGCACTCTTTGGGGGAGTCCCCAAAGTTAAAAGCACATCTTTCCCGCCAGATTTTCCATAGGACCCCCCCTCTGATGGCGTTCCAGAGAGTCGTGGAGCAACCGATCGCTTCTCCCAACAGAACTTGCTTCCAACTGAGATGTTTCTGAACACTAACTTTCTTTCCAACCGTCTGCCAGAGCCTGATGGAATTGGGACAAGTAAAGAAGATGTGAGAAACATCTTCGATCGATCGATAGCAGCATTTGCACCAGGGAGGTAACCCACAAAATTTGCTAGCCTTAAGGTTGGTCCAAATTCCACGATGAAGAATTTGCCACAAGAGGACAGACTTTTTGATTTCTATGAGGGGGTGCCAGATAGCCATGAACTTCATGTCCCACCGAAGCCGCGTCCATGACAGGCACCACTTTTTGTTGAGGTTAACCTGATAGTCGATCGTTTCTTTGATGTTCGGGATTTTTGATAGGCTATTCCCATTGTGCCATTTGAGACCAAGCGAGCTCGACATGTCGTGTCCCATGAGAAGGCGAACTTTGTGTCGGTCCCAGGTGAGACATCTGCTTTGCAAAGTGTTCCATTCTTCATACAAAATGTTGACGCTAGGGTCGATGTCCTCAAAGTTGATCCACCAGTTGGTGTCTTGTTTCCAGAGATGTTTCCATTTTTTGAAGCCTTTGTTCCATAACTTCTTGGCGTTTTGAATGTTCCAAGATTCCACGCTCTGGATGCCATGGATCAGAAACTAGATAGAGTCGTTTTGTCTGATACCGGCCGCCCACTTCCATGCTTCACTTATTCTTGTGTAGCTTTTGACTTTATTCCAACTCTTCCATAGGGAGCACACAAGATTCGAGCCTTTCGAGAAGACGGGGATCGGGGAAAATAGCAAGGTCAAGAGGTCAAGATTCTTCCAATTTGAGAATCCCATGAGAGCCAACTCATTCTTGTTTCTGAAGATCAACTTGGCCTAGGAGGCCTCCCCATTGCACCAAGCCTTAGTCATCCATTTTGCCGCAAGTTTGTTAGCCATGCACCCAATGTCCAGAATGCCAAGGCCCCCACTATCTCTTTGGCTAGTGCAGATGGACCACTTGATTTTAGGCACCCCCCCTCCTATTGTGGTTGCCCATCCAAAGGAAGTTTCCACAAATACTATCCAGTTTGGACAGATCTTGCTCTTTCAGTCTCCAGCAAGAAAGGAAGTAAATGGTTGATGATATGAGGAACGTGTTGATAACCATAGCATGACCAGCGAGATTGATTTGCATACCTCTCCAATAGTTTAGCATGTTTTCGAGTTTGGCCAGCACCCAGTTCCACCGTTGCTCCATAGAGACACCAAACCCCAAGGGAATCCCAAGAAGCCGAAAAAATTTGGCTTTGTGAAATGATTTGACAGCCATGATCAATGAGCAGGTCGGGCTGGGACTGGACAATAGCTCTGAAGGCGGTCTTAGAGTGGTTGATAATGGATCCAGAGGCTTCGCAAAAAATATCCAGACACCTCTAGAATGTCTCCAGGCTGGTACAATCATTGTGGACAAACACATTCATGTCATCAGAAAAAAGTCTCATGGTGATCTGATCTAGCCGTGGTCATGAGGCAAACAGAGGCTTTTGATATTACCAACTTCCACCTGATGCTCCACCAGCCTGCTAAGCCCTTCTGTGGCAATGGCAAAGAGAAGGGGAGCCAATGGGCACCCTTGTCTGATTGATCTTCTAAGTTTGATAACCTTTGAAAGTTTGCCACTAACATTAATTTGGGTCGATGTGTTTCCTAGAAGGGTCGCGATCATCTTGGTGAATTTCTGACTACAACCAAGATCTTTAAACGACTGCATGCATGTACATACTTTCTTGTATGCCCGACGTATGCATTTAATCTTATCAAAAAACTTTACGGATCTTTGCAAGCATACTTGCAATGGTATATGAGACCTTATTATGTTTGTCACATCAAACATGAGACGAGCTAAAAGCCTATTTAGTGAACGCCTCATTATATATATATATATATATATATATATATATATATATATATATATATATATATATATATATATATATATATGTGTGTGTGTGTGTGTGTGTGTGTATATGTGTGTGTGTTTGTGTGTGTGTGTGTGTGTCTATGTATGTGTGTGTGTGTGCATATTCACTACATGCCAATACTCAAGTGGATAATTTAATAGATCCATAACGATAGAAAGAAAAGTACTCTATGTACTATGAAACATGTATTCTTCTCATCTCATGATGTATTTGATGCATAATTAACTCGAAGAAAAAAATACTTAGTTTCAAAGACTTGTCCTTTGTTGGAGAAGAAGTCACCTTCCTTCTTCAACTCTGCCACTTCAAATACCAACTCCGTGCCTCCTCATAAGAACATAGACCATAACCTTGAAGAAATCAAAAGAATATAGCTCTAAAGCTCTTTGCTTGCAAGCCTTAATTTGAACGAAATGGACGAGACATCTTCTAGTGCTACCAAGATTGTGAGTTAAGAAATGGAACTTCATGTGCTTTCAAACACACACTTCGCTACTATACTAAGATGTGTTTTCACATCCAACTCCTATGATATGAAAAGATTAGCCGAATTCTCCTAGTTGTTTTGTAGGGGCTAACCATGCAAGTATAATATCCCACATATGAGGTCGAAATCAACTCCAAATGCTATAGAACAAGAGAGGGCGTTGTCATTTTCTTTCAACTTAATGGAAGAGAGTGAGTAGGATCCTCCTCGATGTGCACACTTTGTGTTAGTGGATTGATCGTGTGGTCACCATTCTCTTGACCATGATCATGAGCAGGCTTTACATGACGCAAAAAGGAGGGAGTACACTCCATCTATGGGAACCAAATCTCTGCCATTTTTTACTCTTAAATTGAAACTGGATGAAAATTTTCCAACGTTGGCAAAATAATCTTGGTGCGAGCTTTAGGTGCTTATCTATAAGAATCTAAATGAGGCTCTAAGTACCACCAATGTACTAAAATCACGAATTCTTCCTACAAAGCTAACTATCCTAGATTATCAAAGAAAAGAGAGAGGATGTTCCCACCAATCCAACTCCACCTATATAAATACCTCTAGCCCAAAGGGGTCTTGGTCTATCATGTGTCCAAGTCACATGGTTTCCCAAGAAGGTTTCTTCACATGGGTTTCAAGTTCAAGCAATCACATGGGCTCACATGGTATCTCATGGGACCACTTGAAAATCACATGGTTTCTTAAGAGGAGCTCTATCGCTTTACGTGCATTCACTTGAATTATTCAATTAATAGCGCTCCACACCCTAGGATAAAAATCATAAGGTGTGGAGCTACATTTCTCAGAGTTTTACATTGATAGATGCTACATTTCTCAGAGTTTTACTCATCAGTGGGGCCACCCTTCCCTCTCGCAACGCACCGACCTCACCATCTCTGATCACTACCCGATCGTCATCACTTTTCAACCCCCCACCAAGATCCGTAAGGCTCCTTGGTTCCATGCCAGTGTGCCCTCCTTCTCTCTCCCCTCTGTCCATCAAGAAATTTCTGATGTGTGGAAGGAGGCATTCGCCTCTGGCTTGTCCCCAGCCAAGTGTTGGAGAAGTGCGGTCGATAAGTCACGACAGATCATGATTAGATCCAGGAAGATGCTTGAGACTGTGCGGCGGGCTCATAGAGAAGCTCTATATCATAGACTCTGGCGGCTCGAGGAGGAAGTGAACAAAGGAAAATCTCAAGCCCAGAAAGGACTTCGAAAAATCAGAGCGCTGCTGAGATACGAGGAAGAGATACAAAGGAAAAATTTGCAAATTTTCTTCAAGGAGTGGTGGGCTGGCAAAGCCGACAAACCCACCAAAGAGATGTGCCGTATCCTCAAAAGGAAACACAACAGAGAATCGATCCCCTTATTGCTAGACGCAAATGGCAATGTATGCAATATGGAAGAAGATAATTTTGGGATCATTGAAGGGCACTTCACGAGACTCCTGGGGACCTCAAACCCCCTCTCCCACCATAGAAGGGACTGTATGGCAGCCATATCTAGGGTTTCCCCCCACAGGGTACCACTCAACCTTCACTCTCTGCTTCATGCCTCTATCTCTGAAGCCGAAATCATTGAGGTCATTGATGCCCTCCCTTCAGGTAAAAGCCCGGGACCCGACGGGCTCACTAATGAGTTCTTTAAATCCTTCAAGTTGGTGGTTGCCACCCCTCTTCGTTTGGTTTGGCAAGAGGCTCTCAAGTTTGGCGCGCTTCCTTCTTGTCTCAACAATGGCATTATCAAGTTAGTACACAAAAAAGGGGAAAAGAACATAATAGAGAACTGGCGTCCCATTACAATGCTCCAAACAGGATACAAGATCATCGCCAAAGTCATTGCCAACAGAATCTCTTGCCACTTGAGAGCGTGGTTAAGCGAGGACCAAAAAGGTTTCATCAAAGGCAGGTCAATTTTGGAAACCATTATAGATATCTGGGAAGGTCTTGAATTTGCAAATGAGTCTAAACAGGAAGTAGTATTCCTCAAGATCGACTTTGATAAAGCCTATGACAGGCTAGAATGGGACTATATTCTACAGTCGCTACAAGATCTTGGATGTAGTCAGAAATTCACCAAGATGATTGCGACCCTTCTCGGAAACGCATCGACCCAAATTAACATTAATGGAAAACTTTCAAAGGTGATCAAACTTAGAAGATCTATCAGACAAGGGTGCCCATTGGCTCCCCTTCTCTTTGCCATTGCCACGGAAGGGCTTAGCAGGCTGGTGGAGCATCAGGTGGAAGCTGGTAACATTAAAGGCCTTCGTTTGCCGCATGACCACAGTCAGATCACCATGAGACTTTTTGCCGATGATATGAACGCTTTTGTTCACAATGATAGTACCAGCCTGGAGACGTTCTGGAAGTGTCTTGCTACTTTTTGTGAAGCCTCTGGATCCATAATCAACCACTCTAAGACTGCCTTTAGAGCCATTGGTGGGTCACAGCCCAACCTTCTCATTGATCATGGCTGTCAAATCATTCCGCAGGGCCAAATTTTTCGGCTTCTTGGGATTCCCTTGGGGTTTGGCGTCTCTATGGAACAGCGGTGGAACTGGGTGCTTGCCAAACTCGAAAACAAGCTTAACTATTGGAGAGGTATGCAAATCAATCTTGCTGGTCGTGCTATGGTTATCAACACGTTCCTCTTATCATCTACCATTTATTTCCTTTCTTGTTGGAGACCGAAAGAGCAAGATCTGTACAAACTGGATTGTATTTGTAGAAACTTCCTTTGGACGGGCGACCACAATAGGAGGGGGTGCCTAAAATCAAATGGTCCATCTGCACCAGCCATAGAGATAGTGGGGGACTTGGTATCTTGGACATTGGGTGCATGGCTAACAAACTGTCGGCCAAATGGATGATTAAGGCTTGGTGCAACGGGGAGGCCTCGTGGGCCAAGTTGATCTTCAGAAACAAGAATGAGTTGGCGCTCATGGGTTTCCCAAATTGGAAGAATCTTGACATCTTGACCTTGCTGTTTTCCCCGATCCCCGTCTTCCCGAAAGGCTCTAATTTGGTGTGCTCCCTTTGGAAGAGTTGGAATAAAGTCAAAAGCTTCACAAGAATAAGTGAAGACTGGAAGTGGGCTGCCGGTATCAGACAAAACGACTCTATCTGGTTTCCGATCCATGGCATCCGGAGTGTGGAATCTTGGAACATTCAAAATGCCAAGAAGCTATGGAACAAAGGCTTCAAAAAATGGAAACATCTCTGGAAACAAGGCACCAACTGCTGGATCAACTTTGAGGATATTGACCCTAGCATCAACATTTCACATGAAGAATGGAACACTTTGCAAAGCAGATGTCTCGCGTGGGACCGACACAAAGTTCGCCTTCTCATGGGACACGACATGTCGAGCTCGCTTGGTCTCAAATGGCACAATGGGAATAGCCTATCAAAAATCCCGAACATCAAAGAAACGATCGACTATCAGGTTAACCTCAACAAAAAGTGGTGCCTGTCACGGATGCGGCTTCGGTGGGACATGAAGTTCATGGCTATCTGGCACCCCCTCATAGAAATCAAAAAGTCTGTCCTCTTATGGCAAATTCTTCATCATGGAATCTGGACCAACCTTAAGGCTAGCAAAATTTGTGGGATCCCTCCCTGGTGCAAATGCTGCTACCGGTCTATCGAAGATGTTTCACACATCTTCTTTACCTGCCCCAACTCCAACAGACTCTGGCAAGAGGTTAGAAAGAGAATTAGACTTCAAAAACGTCTCAGTTGGCAGCAAGCCCTGCTGGGAGAAGCGATCGGCTGCTCCGCGACTCTCTGGAACGCCATCAGAGGGGAGGTCCTATGGAAAATCTGGCGGGAAAGATGTGCTTTCAACTTCGGTGACTCCCCCAAGGAGTGGTCAATTGAGAAATCGCTGTTCGTCCTTGGCAAAAGGATTGTCAACAGTAAAAAATCCCCCCCCCCCCCTTTAGGCATCATCAAGTACTCCTTTTGATCGATAACAAGCTTAAACCCACGTGGGCCCCACATGAGGGTGATGAGAGGGTAATTAACCTTCTTTGTAATGTCATCTAAGCTCTATAAAAGCTTCCCCTGCTTTGTGGGACTTGGGGGGTCCCGTGGGCACTAGTCCCCTTCTCTTGTACTTTTCTTTATTTAATTCAAGTCCGGGAGAGTAGGCTAATGCCGAACTTCCTTTATATTAAAAAAAAATCCTAAGGTTCAAACCATTCAATTCCCAAGGGTTCATAAATAAAATTGAAGGGTTCTCCAAAGGTTTTGCAAGGGTTTACCTAGCCAACCTAAGGGTCTTAACTCTTGTAGCCCATGCAATTAACCCTATTAGCCCTCTCCTCTCCCTCCATAGTGACCTCTTGTCTTCAATAGTGATTCCTTCATCTCTTCACAAGTAACTCTATCCCTCTCTTCAATGGTGAAATTCCTCTCTCCAACTAGAAATTCATCCTCTATATGAGAAGTCCTCTTTGAGATGGAGAGGCTATAGTGGAAGAAAATCTATATAAACAAAAGTACCCTCATTTTGATCAAGACATTATGGTAATCTTCCGATGGGAAGCTTTCCCTATCCTTCCAACCATGATGTCTTGGTTGGTGCTTCTCCCTAGAGGACTCCTTCTCCCAAAAGAAGAGGATGATCCCTTTTGGAGGGAACTCTCGCTCAAAGGGAGAGGTTGAACTCCTTGGAGGCATCCTTGTCCAAAGGGAGATGGTGACCCCCTTGAAGTATACCCTTACCCAAAGGGTGGGGGCGATCCCCCTAAGTGGGTGCCCTTGCACAAAGGGTGTGGGTGATCCTTGAGGCTCACTCTTATCAAGGACCCACCAAAGGGGAAAGTTGAGCAAAGAGTAGAGACATCAATAAGGCCACCCTCGACAACCTCTCTTGAATTGAAGACCACATTGGGAGATTTAGAATGTCTCTTCTATGAGTTTTATGCTCCATGGGTTCGAAGGAACTTGGAGTGAGTTGAAAATGACATGGGTGAGTACAAGGCCTCCTTGGTGAGTTTGACGCTACTTGGAGGTACCTTGGGCACGTTTGGCAATTAGGGGTTACCATCACATGATATCATGTTGTTGTTCCTATTGCACCTACTATAGAGAAAATTTTTTGGGATAATAGAGATGCATAGGCACATGCATTGATATCGTTGTCTGTCAAACATGCCATTATTCTTCATATTCAATATTGCAAGATAAAAAAGATGCTTATGATACTCTTACAACATTATACCAAGCAAGAAATGAGGCTCATGTTGCTTACCAAACACTTGCACAATGAGCATATGAATGAAGGAGATTCTATGGATAGTTTTTTGACAAAGATCAAAGATGTGAAGGAGTAGTTGATTTTTCTTGATGAAATATTGGTAGATAGTTCACATATGTAGAGTGTTCTTAATGGTCTTCCAAATTCATATCAGATTTTTTTCTTTTGCTCTTCCATGAGGAAAGGCATTCCAAATGCCTTCACATTTTAGGAGTTATTCTCCATTTCATTGCAAGGAGATTAGTCCAGGTAGAAAAGATCAAGTGTGCAGGTTGTAGATCAAGATTTCTTAGCTAGTCAAAATGGTAAAGGCAGATAGAGCTCATCAACTAGCAAGGCAAATGATCATGTCATAAAGACATTTCCTAATCTTATTGCAAAGGAGGAAAAGAAGAAAGAAGCTAGAATGGTTGTTAGAGAGGCATCTACACCTTAGATAGAGTCTACCAATCTTGTTCACAATGATGAATGAGAATTTACTATTGTTTGTAGCTATGACCCAAATTTTCACATGATCGATGTATGGCTATTGTAGACTCTTATGTTTGGTACTTTGATAGTGCTGCAACCAAACATATTACCTCAGAACATAGTTTCTTTAGTTCGATTGAGCCTCACCCTATTGGGAGTACTATCACATGTGTGAAAACTACTAGAAATAGGGGGGGCATAGTGATGCCCCCCATTGAAAAAATAGTGGGTATGGTCACTTATGCGACGAAAGCATAGCATAAGTGATGAAACTCTTTTTTTATTAAAAAAAAGATGACCCATCGAATAAGCAATGCACAGCATCGCTTATGTGATGCTAGTTTGGACCGTCACAAATAGCATCGCTAGCTTGCGATGCTCCTATCAGTGTTGGCAAATTGCATGCGATGCTAGGGCATCGCATAAGCGACATCCTGAGATTTTAGAGTGTCGCATAGCTACGCTCTGGAATGTTTAAAAAAAAATCATTTTCTCCCAACACAAATTGAGATGTGAGAAAGACAAAGAGAGAGAGAGAGAGAGATCAGCATGCGCACACAAATTCCTAGCTAGCGATGGTCAAAGAAGAACAAAGGTATGCTCACAAACACACATACACACACAGATTTACACACACATGTACACATGCATACACACACATAGACACACACACACATATGCACATAGACACACACACATACACACATAGACACACACACATACACACATACACACACAAACATATATTTACACACACATACACATGCATAAAGACACACACATACACACACACACACATATATATATATATATATATATATGCACATAGACACATACACACGCACATACATACACATTTACACACACACATATACACACACACATAGACACACACACACACATAGACACACCCATACACACATAGACACACACACACTAATAAACACACACATAGACACACACACACACATAGACACACCCATACACACATAGACACACACACACACTAATAGACACACACATAGACACACACACACACATAAACACACACACATACACATAGAAACACACACACACATACACACAAATTTACAAACACACATACACATGCATACACACACATATATATACACATAGACACACACATACACACAGACACACACACACATACCGACATAGACACACACACATACACACACACATACATACATAGACACATACACACACATACACATAGATTTACACAGACACATACACATAGATTTACACACACACATGCATACACACACATATATACACACATATACACACATACACACGGATTTACACACACACACACATACATGCATACACACACAGAGACACACACACATGCACACAAAGACATACACACACATACATAGACATAGACACATAAACACATATACACACACATACACACACATACATAGATATACACACACACATACACATGCATACACACACATATATACACACATAGACACACACATACACACATAGACACACACACACACATAGACACACACACATACACACACACATACATACATACATACATAGACACATACACACTTACACACACACACAAACACACACACACACAAACACACATCCACACATCCACACACATTTGCACACACACATACACATGCATACACACACATATATACACATACGCACATATATGCACACATAGACACACACATATAGACATAGATACACACATGCACACACATACAAACATACACACACATACACAAAGATTTACACACCCACATACACATGCATATACACACATATGTAAAATAGACACATATATACAGACATAGACACACACATACACACATAGACACACACACATACATACATTGATACACACACATACACACACATACACACACATACACACATACACACATACACACACATACAGACACATATATACACACAAATTTACACACACACATACACATGCATACACACACATATATACACACATAGACACACACATACACACACACACATATACACACACACATACATAAACACACACATGCATACATATGCATACATAATGCACATGCATATGCATACATAATGCACATGCATATGCATACATAATGCACATGCATATGCATACATAATGCACATGCATATGCATACATACATGCTTACATGCATACACACACATACACACACACATACACACATACACACATACACACATACACACATACACACACATACACACACATATACACACAAATTTACACATACACATGCATACACACACATATATTTACACGCATAAACACACACATACACACATAGGCACACACATACACACACACATACACACATAGACACATACACACTTACACACACACAAATACACACACACATATACACACACATATATACACATACACACATACATACACACATCCACACACATTTACACACACATACACATGCATATAGACAAATATATTTAGATACATAGGTATATACTGATGGGGGAAGTATCTCAACCCCTATGCAACGAAGAAGCGTGAATGACCTCCAGAGTTATCCTTCTTTGACCTCTGCACACCAAAAATGCTCTTTGTCAGAGCTTATGCAAAGAACTCCAGTGAGCTTTTGTAGACCTGTAGCAGACACCAAGGGCTTTCCAAGAAAACAAATTTTACTTCAAATGGATGTTTACACAAAGAGAAACAATGTCTACAATATGAGCTAGTTGAATGCTCACAACTGCTAGTCAAACAGAGATCTTACTTCACTCCAACAAGCTTTTCTTAGAGAGTATACAAAGAATGAATCTCAAAATTGGATAAACTAAAGAGCCCTCTAATAGCTACCCAATGACACCAAAATCATAGTAAATACGTAAATAGAGAAGGAGAACCAGCCCTTACAACAAAGAGCAAAATATTTCCAACAGAGCCTACACATAGAGAGAGATATCAATCACACAACTTCACTAAAATGAATGTTGCTCCCAGATTACTTAGAGCGTGCTCCAGAGAATTAGGGATCATAAAGTAGACTTTAATATCTATGCAATGACACAAGAATTACATCAAATGGATACAATATGAGGGAGAACCAATGCTAACAACTAAGGGGTAGAGAGTTGCAACATTGCCTGCGCACACACACATAGATATGCCTACTACAAGAAAACAAACAAGCAAGCAAGGGGCTTCCTTATCACAACTTCAGCACTTAGTGCTCACTTTACATGAGCTAAAACTCAAAGAAGATGGCCCAAAAGAAGTCCGTATGCATGCTCCTTTTATAGTGAGAAGTGTGATCCTAAAATCTAGGAACTACCTTTCCAAATCAGCCTCCTAACTTGGAGGACTTAGTTGAGATGACTTGGGGAGTGGTTGAGTGACTTTTCTTGATGGAATCTCGTGGCTTTTGGCTTCCTTTGATTGCTCCACATGTCCGTAAAAGATTCCCCACGAATTTGTAGCTTGAAGCTTGACTTTTAACACTCCCCCTCAAGCTTCAATTCTTTGTGCTCATCCAAGCTCCTTCATGTTGATGCATTGCTTGAATTTTGAAATCTTCATCCCGTCCAAAGCCTTTGTAAACATGTCGCAAACTTGGTCCTTGGTACCAATATGATGTACTAAAACTTCCTTGGATATCATCTTTTCCCTTATGAAGTGCAGTGCACTTCAATATGCTTGGTTCTAGCATGATAGACAGGATTCGATGCTAGATGAATGCTACTCATATTGTCACAAAAAAAATTGGATATGTGTCAACCTGCAAATTAATCTCCATAAATAACTTCTTAATCCACATTAGCTCACATGTGACTTGAGCCAAAGCTCTATACTCAGCCTCGGTGGAAGATAATGCCACCGTGGGTTGCTTCTTTGCTAGGTAACCACTTGTACTCCTTCTATCCTCCTTTGGACCGGCCCAATCGGCATCGGAATAAGCTTTGACCTGCATATCATCATCAAATGAATAGAACAATCCTTCATTTATAGTGGCCTTGAGATATCGTAACATTCTTCTTGCAGCTTGCAAGTGTGTAGTCCTTGGACTATGCATAAATTGTGATAACAGTCCAACTCCATATGCTATGTCGGGCCTAGTTATTGTGGCATAATTGAAAGAGCCTACAATAGATCGATACAAAGTTACATCCTCTAATGGTTCTCCATCAATGGATCTTATCTTTACATTAACCTCCATGGGATTTGAAATAGGCTTGCAATGTAGCATCCCAAACCTCTCAAGTAGGTCTAGAATATACTTCCTTTGTATGAGCATAATACCTTCTTCTTTGTATACAACTTCAATGCCAAGAAAATACCTAAGATCTCCAAGATCAGAGATCCTAAACTCCTTTCCAAGCTTTGCCTTGATCTCCTCAATGCCCTTTGTATCATTACTTGTAATGATAAGATCATCCACATACACACACATGTAGACTACAAGTTCTCCTCTTTGTTTGATGAAGAGAGATGGATCCACCTTGCATTGATTGTAACCACATTTGATCAAATAGTCCACCAATCTTTGGTTCCAAGCCCTTGGAGCTTGCTTTAGGCCATAAAGTGCCTTCTTCAACCTACAAACATGATGTGGAAACTCTTTATGAACAAAACCTTGTGGTTGCTCCATGTATACCTCTTCTTCCAAGTCTCCATTGAGAAAGGCATTCTTGATATCCAGTTGGAAAAGCTTCCATCCTTTGCTAGCAGCCATTGCAATGAGTTTCCTAATGGTGCTCATCTTTGCCACGGGGCTGAATGTCTCTTCAAAGTCCACTCCATAGGTTTGTGCAAAACCCTTGGCCACCAATCTTGCTTTGAACCTAGAAATAGATCCATCTAAATTCCTTTTTACTTTATACACCCACTTATTACCTATTACCTTCATGTTCTCCTTCTTGGGCACTAGAGTCCATGTTTGATTCTCCTCAAGTGCATCGATCTCTTCTTGCATTGCCTCTTTCCATTCGGTGTACCTACTTGCATATTCATAGCAATTGGGCTCATGATCTTCTACTACTTTGTTCATATATGCATAATGAGCTGCCATGTAAGAATCATAAGTAAACCTTTGAATTGGATACTTAACTCTAGAAGACTTCCTTTCTTCACCTTTTGGAGGAATAAACCTCCTTTGCCTTGGGAACTTGATCTCTTTCTTTGACCTGGCTTCTTTCTCCATCATGTGTCCTTCATCATCTTCAACTTCATTACCTTCTTCATCCAACTCCACCAATGTTGCTTTGCCTTTGTTGATTGATTATGCTTCATAGCTTGATGAAGATCTTCCCCTCCATGGTGAAGTCATGCTTCAACTATCTTCATTGATGGAACACCTTGGGCCACTTAGCTCTAGGTCGATTTGTTCTTCATCATGTGCATGCTTTTCTTCATCATATTCCTGCATACAATCATACTTCTTATACCAACGCAGTAGCTCATAAAATGCTACATCCCTTGATATCCTCAAGTCCTTTTTGTTTGGGTTGAAGCACGTGTAACCTTTATGATCATTTGAATATCCTAGAAACATGCATTTTTCTGCCTTTGGTTGTAACGTGCGCCTCAATTCACTTGGTACATGTACATAACAAGTACATCCAAATATCTTCAAGTGGGAAAGATTAGGTTTCTTACCATAATAGGCTTGATATGGTGTCACACCATGGATCCCAGAGGTAGGATCCCTATTCATAAGATACACGGCAGTATTTGCTGCATCACTCCAAAACATGTTAGGTACATTCATCTCATTAAGCATTGCTCAATGTATCTATTCTTTCTCTCTGCTACTCCATTTTATTGGGGTGTCTACCTGCATGAAACTTGCCTCTTGATGCCTTGATCCATTAAAAAATCAAAAAATTCATTGGTGAAACATTCTCCCCCTCCATCGGACCTTAGCTTCTTGATATATGTACCTATTTCCTTCTCTACAATTGCCTTGAATGCTTTGAAACATGTAAACACATCTGATTTGTTTTTTATGAAATAAACTCAAACCATCCTTGTGCAGTCATCTATAAAAGTGACAAAGTACTTGTTAACTCCAATGGATTTCTCTTTGGTTGGCCCCCACACATCTCTATGTATCAACTCCAATGGATGTTGGCTTATGTAGCCACTCTTCTTCAATGGAAGTCTCGCTTGCTTCCCTAATTGACAAGATTCACATAAATGCTTCATACCTTGTCCTTGGAAGTTGGGAAGACCTTCAACTAGCCTCTTGAATTGCATTTCCTTCATTCTTTGTATGTTGATGTGACCTATCCTCTTGTGCCACAAGTCCAACTCCGAAATCCTCTTGTTTCCATATGTGAAGTAGACATGTTGAGTGGAATAAGAATTTACCTCCAAAGTGAAGAGTCTCCCTTTCTTCTTTCCTCTTTCTATGACTTTGTAACCTTGCTTAGGGTTCTCCACAAAGCATCCATCTTTGTTGAACCTTATTTGATAGCCTCTTTCAACCATTTGCCCAATGGACACCAAGTTCTATAGTAGGTACATGCAAGACATCCTTGAGACATCTTCCTTCCTCTTTGTCATCCAAAGCTACATCTCCAACATGGAAGATCTCATGGACTATATCATCACATGTTTCTACATGTCCTTTACCTTTGGGAGCATGTAAATTAATAAACCAAGAAGCATTGCAACTCATATGGTTGCTACATCCACTATCAATATACCAAGTGTTATCTACTTTGCTTGAATTCCCATTCATGTGCATCATCAAGAGATTGTCATTTTCTGAACTTGTAGAAGCATAATTACCTTGGCCTTTGTATGAAAAACCTTGGTTATAGCTCCTTTGGTTTCCTCCTTGGTAGCAATCTCTAGCATAGTGTCCAAACTTGCCACATATGTAACATCCTTCTCCATCTTGATTCCTGTTTTGTTGATGTCGTCCTCCTCTTCCTCTTGATCTTCCTCTACCTCTTTGTGATGAGGTTCCTTGGTCATGTCCTTGATTGCTCGAGTGGCCTTCCCTTCCTCCAAACCTTCCTTTGCCCCTTCCTTTTCATCGTCTTCCTTTTGCCCTTTGATTACCTGCATAGAAAACTTGTACATCCTTGCTTCTGGTTGAAATTCCACCTATGGTCATCTCTTCGGTGACCATGAGAGCAACCAAGTGCTCAAAATCCAGTTGATTATATGGATCCCAATGCATCTGATAACTCCTTGACCTTATTTATGTAGTCATTTATGCTACTCCTTGAACTCTTCCTAAGGTTGTTGAGCTCATCCTTGAGTTGGACCTTCCTTGCTTTGGTGCTTGTTGAATAAATCCTTTCAAGTGTCTCCCATACCTTCATGCTTGAATCCAAGTCATGGATATGGTCGATCATGCTATTGCTAATGTGTTGGAAAGGATAACGATAACCCTCTTGTCTCTTTCATTCCATTCCCTAAAGGCCCTTCTCTGGTCATTAGTTGGATTTTCATCCAACCTAGGTCTTGGCTCACTTCCACTAATCAATCCCCAAAGGCCCTTGCTCATAAGGTAGTTCGAGACCCTAAATCTCCATGGTTGATAGTTCCCCTTGTGTAGCTTTTCAATTTGAGTGTTGAAGTCTCCCATATCTAATCTTTGCTACTTGACCTAGCACTTGGCTAATGCTCCAATGTGCGTAAAAATGAAAATGAGGCTCTAAGGTTACCTCAATCCAAAGCTTTCCTTAGATGGACACCTCATGCTCTTGAAAATTTGAGTAGAATAGCTCCCCCTTGATGTGAGCTACCTCCAAGAAGCTTTTGTTGATGCAAATCTTCAACCACCAACTCCAAGAGGCCTTCGTGCTTGTATGTGATGCCTCCAAGATGCCAAAATGCTCTGATACCACTGATTGGGAAAGTATCTCAACCCCTATGCAACGAGGAAGCGTGAATAACCTCCACAGCTATCCTTCTTTGACATCTGCACTCAAAAAATGCTCTCTCAGAGCTTATGCAGAGAACTTCAATGAGCTTTTGTAGACTTGTAGGAGACACCAAGGGCTTTCCAACATTTCACTTCAAATGGATGCTTACACAAAGAGAAACAATGTCTACAACATGAGCTAGTTGAATGCTCACAACTGCTAGTCAAGCAGAGACCTCACTTCACTCCATCAAGCTTTTC
>CM035437.1:1225000-1297500 GCA_020310875.1 Ceratopteris richardii | reverse complement strand
AAAAATTAGTATCATTATCATGTATAATGATTCTAATTTCTCTTTCAAATGTTGATGTATCAGTATCTGATGGGGAATCATCAAGAGGACTTTCTTTGATCTCTCTAACAATAAACTATTCAAACAATGACCTACCTCTAGGTTGAACACAAATGACTTGCCACCAAGGATGAGCATCATGGCTTTTATAATAAAATGCTTGTTCAATATGCCTAGGAAGAATATATGGTTCTCTAGTAGATCACATTACCTTGGAAGAATCAATTGCCCAAAACCCAGATAATTCCTTTCTCAATGTGGAATTACTACCTTTATACTCCGCTCGAAACCTTCAAAATGGCCTATCAAAATATATAAAAACAAAAAACCATTATTAGGTGCTTAAAAAAATAATAAACTCTATCATAAAAAATATAAACTTTTTTCTACGTATTTGGATGTACAAAATGATATTTTGTAGATACCAACAACAGTTCCCACATAACCAAGTTTGTCATCTATAAGGTTCGTGTCTTTTGAGCTAGCACGTGATAGTTACTTTAAAGAAGCAACAATACTAGAATCCTCTGTTTTACGTAAAGAATCAATAGCTATGATTCTAATATGTTGTCCAAAATCCCACATATTAGTGAACATTGGAGCCTGCAAAAGAAATGAAATTAGTAAAGAGAAAGTAATATACATATATGAAAAAAATAAAATTTTATTAGAATAAAATTACCGTTCGTTCACAACCTATCATTAACTCTCTCTGTTCATCTGAGATTTCTTCATTATTTGTGTTAGTGCATTGCAAACGAGTATATAGCCAATCCGTGAAAGAAGATATATTTGTAATCTCATTATTATCGAGATTACATCTATATCTTTTGTTTCTCTGTCCTTTACTTGGGAGATTTTGAAGTTCCTATTTGTACTCGCCTAGGAATGCTTGCATGCATTCGCTATTATATGCGACAAAAGTATAAACATCATTTTCTTCTTGAAATGTAATTAAAAATGGAACTCCCTTACTTGATAATACCTCATTTGTTATTTTTGAAGGACTCATTGGTCCATGCACGTGGAACTTCTTCATGAACTCTTTCAAGGTACTCACTAACATAGTACATGCACTCTTCAAGCATCCAACCCTTTGTCAGGGATCCTTCTAGTTTCGATCTTTGCCGCACATAACCTTTTAATATTCTCATAAATAGCTTGACCCAAAACATCCATCAAGTGTTGACAACACCTGCAATCTCTATTTCATCTACAAGATGGACTAATAAATGACCCTGAATATCAAAAAATGAAGTAGGAAGCTCTTTCTCCATCAAACATAGTAGCTCTTTGCATTCATGTTTCTTTTATGGGATCGAGTTTTTTTCAATCTCTTTTGATGTAATCCACCTATACATATCATTAAAAAAGTTATAAAGAATTTAATTTAAAAATAAAAGCCATTAAATATTCATATATATTAAATATAAAAGTATCCTAATTACCTTATAAGCGATCCAAGGCGATAGATCACATTGCATACTCCTTTTTTTGTACATCCATCGATAACCAAAGGTAAAATATTTTTCAAAAAGTTATTCCAATCATGGGTCTTCAACCCAGATAAGCTCTTATCATCCATAGTAAACATGTTTTGGAAAGATGCTCCATGTCTTGTAGGAGTCCGAATCAATTGAATCCTATTGTTGATAGTCTGTATCTGTTTTATTATAAGTACCCAAGGAACAGGTGCATAAGTCGTTTCATATTGATGTCTATCAAAAACTAGCCATAACTTTGGTTTTGAGTTTTGATCCTTCAAATCATTCCTTGATGCTATGGTATCTTTTAGTCCAAGAAGATGTTGCCATAATGAATAACCAATATTCTTGAATATATGCATAGGATCAAGAAGATGACATACTTTTAACTCTTGCCAATACCCCAAAGAATACCATATTGATATATTCTCTGTGAGTGCCGATTTTCCTTTACCTCTCTTCACATTCTCATTATCTTCATCATCAGTGAAGATTTCTGATTCTGGATCTATCAGAGATCCATCTGTCCATTTTCTATACCAATCCATAGGCATCATAGGTTTTGGACACTGACCTCTTTCAAGTTTTCCATTAAAATGTATCGCTTCTCTTTTATATCTTAATGGATGATCATCAAGCAAGAATCGTCGATGTCAAAGAATTATATTTTTGTTGAGATTCTTATTATAGATTGATCTCAACCAATCACCACAATATGGACAAGCTTTATAACCCTTAGTAGATATTCCGACATCGTGAAATTGATAAAAATATAATTAGATTAACTCACATTTATTTGTATGAATATTGAATAAAAATTTACATCAATACCTTAACAAACACCATATCTTGGAAAATCGTGAATAGTCCAAGCCACAATACCATGAACAATAATATATCTTTCATTGATGCTTTTGGATACATCAATGACATTAATACCTCTCCATAACTCTTGGAGATCATCAATGAGAGGAGCAAGATATATATTCATATCTTTAACTTGTCTTTTTCCTAGGATTAAAAATGAAAGAATTAAATGTTCCTTTTTAATGCTAAGATATGGTGGAGGATTGTAGTTTATGACTACCACTAACCATGATGACCATTTAGTGCATATCATGGAGAATGGATTAACCCCATCTAATGCAACTCCTAACTTTAGATTCTGTGGATTTTGTGCAAAATTAGGCCATGTAGAAATCAATATGCTAAAAAGCAACATCATGAGGAATTCTGATTATTCCATTAGTACTTTATGGTCATGTCCCCATGTCAAAAACTTTGATAATTCGGGGCTTTCAAACATATGTTAAATCCGTGGAGCCAATGGAAAATTTCTCAATACCTTTTTTGGGATTTTACCTTCTTCGTCCTTATATCGAGGAGATTGACATTTTGGACATGTCAAAGAGTCTGCATATTCACCTCTATGTAAAATACAATCAATAGGACATGCATGTATACATTGATAATCTATACCAAGATTGTTGATTATGTTCTCCATTTCATCGTGTGAGGTAGGAAGAATATTCTCACTTGGTAAAAACTTTTCAAATAATAACCTATAAGTTCATGAAAAATAAGACATATTAATTAAAATAAATAAATATATATATATATATGTATATATATGGATATAATTTTGTATATGTGTATGCTTATGTGTATGTGTATGTGTATGTGGATGTGTATATGCATGTGCATGCATATACATATGCTTATGTGTGTATGTATGTATGTGTGTATATGTTTTTTATATGTGTGTGTGTGTGTGTATATATATATATATATATATATATATATATATATATATATACACACACACACACACACATATATATATATATATATATATATATATATATATATATATATATATATATATATATATATATATATATATACACACACACACACACACACATATATATATATATATATATATATATATATGTGTGTGTGTGTGTGTGTGTGTGTGTGCATATGTGTATGCATATATGTATGTGTATGTGTGTATGTATGTATGAATATGTATGTATGTATGTATATATATGTATGTATGCATTTGTAGCTGTGTATATTTGATTTCGTTTTTAATTTTCTTTTTGTTTATTGTGGTTTGCAGACTTTCATATAGATATCTAGACCACTGAATGGTTTGGTTGTCTCCCATTTTTTAGTCAATCTATTACCTGCCTTGCTAACTAAGACTTATATATTTGTTTACAAAGATTAAGTATCAGTTAGCTATAGAGGTATTAGGTCATTTGGAAAATAAGATTAGCAAATTTATCTCAAAGATTTTGGAAGATGGATAAATAGTTTTAAAGTATGGGTGGACAGAAAGTGTTCATTGAGTGCAAGTTCTTTTTCTTACATTAGCTAAGGTAAAAACAAAAAGCTGCACTGATTGAACACTTTTTGTCTGCCCATCCTTTAAAATTATTCTTCCATCCTTCAAAATCTTCGAGATAAATTTACTTCTCCTATTTTTCAAACGACTTAATACCTCCATATCTCACTCATACTTAATATTTGTATGCAAAGTTCATAAGAGAGTTAGCAGTGTAGGTATTATGTCTACTAGAATAGGAGAAGCAAATGTGTCAGGAAGATTCTAAAGGTTGGGTGGAGAATTCCAAAGGCTAGATGGTTAAAATATCTTCACTGGATAAAGGTATGTATAATTTGACTTTACTCTCATAACATGTGTATGTGTGTATATGTGTGTGTATGTTTATATGTGTGTATACACTCATGTATATATGTGTGTATGTCTATGTATGTATGTATTTACATGTATATATTTATGCATGTATTTATATAAATAGATAAGAAAATAAAAATTATACCTTAATAGTGCCGAAACAGATACATTAGTCCATCCAAAATGATTTTGAAGCTTGAACATAAGTAAGCTTGCACTTAGTCGTGTCAAACAACTTCCTTCATATACCTGCTTTAGACATTCCTCTCAAAGATATTTCTTAGTTTTAGAAATATCAATGCTCTCACTGTCATTTTGATACCAATCCTCAATAAAATATGCCATGCCATCATCTTCATCATTGTCTCACAAATCTTGTACTTTATCTTCTTTTGAATATAGTTCTTTCAACCTTGCATGTTCCTCAGGATCACTTTTGTGTAGCCTCCTCATAGAAGCTTCTGATAAATGAGGTCTTATTGGCAATTATGAATGGTGTGGAGGAATATCATCAACATCATATGTTTGAATCTACACACATGAATAAAAATCATTAATATTCCATAAATGAATAAAAAGTAAACTTTAAACATAAAACTAAATATATAAGTTATTAAATATGGATAGAAAATCTTCATTCTCTCTCTAGCTAAACGGTGCTCTTGGAGGTCTACGGCATCCATAATTCACTAATAATTCATCACCAGCATGTAATGTAGTAATAATATTGACAACTATGTATCTTGATACATCTCTACTCATGTATGGTGATTCACGACTATTTTCACACTCCTCAAATGTGCAATTAGTCCTTGAACTATAATGTAACCCTTGACTACTATTTATTAAACGTACTATATTTCCATGCATGTAGGGTCTTCCATCAATATATAATCTTTCATTTTTTGCATGTGAAATCCTTCTATTAGTAAGGGATGCTGCATTCAAGCATATTCCATAAGTATTCATGCTTTGAACATAACGTGCAAGTCAATGCTAATCTCCCCATCCATATATCGAACAAAAAAATGACATAAGAGTGACTTCACAGTCTGGAGGCACATACAAATCCTCTACAATAAAGAGACCACGACCAGCACTAGTAATAATGGACAGAGCAATCATTTAGCGATTACCCCAAAAGTTAAAAACCTCTCCATTTAAAGGATGTGGTCCTCTATTCCATCCTCCATTTCTTCTTCTATCATATGTTTGTACTAGAGAAGGATCATGATCTGGAAATGGATAATCTCCAGCCATTTGAGTCCCTAAACCAGGAGGTAGAGGATTTCTAGAAACCTCTACTCGTAATTGATGAAGAGCAAGTCCATGACGTGTACGAGGTATATTAACATTATGAGTATGAGAATTATTATCATCATCATCATCATCGAGTAAGTATTCCTATATATCAACAGTAATTTCATTTTGTATATGGTTTTTAAATAAAATAATGACATTAATTTATAGAAAAAATACATACCCAAGCATGATCACGTTGACCAGGTGGTGGTGCACGCTCAAAAGTACCATACTCTGCCTCATGTTCAATACATTCCGATTGTGGTCTTTGATACATGCCATAGCAAGAGTTACACCAATATATAAGATGCTCTTGATAGTAAAATTCATCATATTAATTCTTATCGGAGGACACATGTGAAGTCATTGCATGGGTGGGAGGTGGTGGAGTGCCCTCTGATTGATCAGAATCTGATTATAACAAGAAAAAAAAATATATCAGTTATGTATCTATCAAATTTATTTAAAATTAAAAGTTTGATATACCTATAGTATATAGTCCTTGCACGATTAGGAGACAGTGGTGGCATTCCATTTGATTGATCGGAATCTACAAATAATGGTATTAGATATTAATAATCTGATTATTTACATACATAAACATTCACATATACATATTTACACATACACACATATTCACATATACACATTTACACATACACACATATTCAGATATACAGAAATACACATTCTTGTGGGATAAATGCATTTATTTTGTATGAGTGTGTGTATATGCATGCATGTGTATGTGTGCATGTATATATGTGGATATGTACACAAATTCACATACACAAAAATACACATACACACATATTCACATATACACATTTACACATACACACATATTCACATATACACAAATACACATTGTTGTGGAATAAATGCATGTATTTTGTATGAATGTGTGTATATGCATGCATGTGTACATTGCATGTATATATGTGGATATGTATATGTGTGTTCATGTTATATGTATGTATATGTGTATATGTATGCATGTATGTATGTGTATATGTTTGCATGTATATGTGTTTGTATGTGTATGTTTGTGTACATATGTGTATATATTTTGATTCTTTTTTTCTATTTGAGATTAAAATAATAGGAGATATTGTATGGTGGAAAAAAATGAGTGGCGACCTAATATACCACCTGAGACGTGGTAGTTTTTTCGTAGACTGCTACGTCTTCAAGAGTCATTTCCTCAGCAGAAGGTATACAAATTAATAGTTTATATTTATAATTCTCACATGTTTTATTAATTTTTTACATTTAGTTTATGTTATTTATTTCTATATAAATAAACAAACTGTTGCAAAGAAGAGACTTGAGTCGGGCCACACATCACATTTAGGTCAAATGGGCCATCTTGGTTTGGTAGCTACATTTGTAAGTATATATGTTATTGTAAGTATATTTTTTATTTTAGTTAAAATGCAAGAAACTAATCTTTTTTATTTGTTCCAATGCAGTGAAACGATTATGGTCGATATCCTACGAAACATGAGATTGAGTATGCTACGCATTTTGGATATCTACGTTTGAGTGAGTATATGCGAGATCATCCGGATGCATTTGTGAGTATTATTAAATTTTATATAACTATTTTATTTTTATGGGCGCTTTAATTGTTTTACTTATTTATGTTTCTAATATGTAATATAGAGTATTGTAAGCCGCCGGATTGGCAATTATAAAATCTGTCTCTTTTTCATATTCCGCACGAACCGAAAGGTCGTTGCGTAGACATTGTAACCTTTTTATAAATCAATGAAAAAAGACGCTTCGGTGACGACCAGAGGAGTCGCAAGACTGTTTGTCTGGTTGATGATGTCTGTGTAGTTTCTGTGGTGTGTTTGAGAACTCTGAGTTATTCTGTGTCTTTCTGTTCTATTTGATTATCTGCACCTGTACGGTACAGATTGAGTTACTGTTATTGTCTCTGTTGTTTACAGTAGTTGTGTTTGGATCAGCTCTTAAGTTAGACAAAGTGATTCTGTATTACGGTAATGATAGTTTCGACGCTGTCTGTTGAGAACGCATCAATTGGATTGTATTCGGTAAGATTGTGGAAAAGTCTGATTTACAGACAGTAAGATTGTGAGAGCGTAACTAGAGTCTTGATAAGTAATTCGTATTGACAGAAATTCTTAATGTTAAAGTACGGTCATGTGAGTGAGTTGATTTGGGAAAATCAAGTATAGGGCCTCTGTTTAACAGACCCTTCCACTCCCAAGAACCCGAATAGAATTTAAACGCATTCTGACGGCAAAAGCGCGTTTAACACTGGCGTCGTCTATGGGAATGTGGCACTAGAGTGATGCAATATAGTTGTGGGAACGTGGCACGAGAGGGTGGCAACAAATTTTTGTAAATTTATTGTGAGAAGGAATCCATAGATTGTGAATCGACAGTAAGGTAGAAGTAGTACGAAAGTATTGTAAAGGTGATATATGCTGGTTACTCGATCCGGTGAGTCGTATCCCAAGTATAGACAGCCTTGGATGGTACCAAATTTGCGAAAAACGCCCCCAGGAGGAAGAAGCACATACCGATTAGGCCTGGTAGTCGAAGAAGCAAAGCATGTTAGTAGCAATTCTGGTAGTATTCCGGTGAAACATTCTACGATTCCGGCAAATTCCGGTGAAATTTCGGTGCAGTCTGCAGAAGATACAGTAACTTCTGAGTCTGCAAGAATGCCTGGTCAGGATTCAAACCAGTCTGAGAATAGAGTTGTCTTACCCAAAGAAGTCAGTGAAGGAGAAAGAATACCCTGGATTAGGGAAAGTTCAACTAATTTCGGTGGAAATTCGGTCCCAGTTGCAAAAAATTTACAATTTCCCGGTGACAATCTTATACTCCCCGGTGAATCTTCATTCTGGACACCACTGTTCGGAGCAAGTTTACCTACGTTTGATAACGCAGAAGAGGATAATCTATTCGAATTAGAAATTTGTAAGAGGTTAAGTGCTATTTTCGAACCGAAAGAAGAGCAGTCTAATCATACAGACTCCGAAGAACCAGCAGCACATCCTCAGAACTCAGGAAATAGTAACAGTACCAACATGAGTGGGAAACAACAACAACAACAACAACAGCAACAACAACAACAGCAACAACAACAACAGCAGCAACAACAGCTACTTCCACCTCGTCCGGTTCCAACAGGAGTCACCTACACAAAATTCGGTGGATTTCCAGGTGATGATCCTGATGCTCATGTATGTACCTTTGAAATTAGTTATACAGTATTAAACCATCCACCTGATCCGGCATACAAGGCCATAGTATTCCAGTCAACCTTAGTTAATGAAGCATCAAGGTGTCTTACAAAATATGATATCAACCATTTCGGCACCTATGAAGCGGTAAGAGATGCGTTTCTGTAGAGATTCCGGCTAAAGAAGAACCCTGCCGAAATTTTCGATTACCTGCAGAACAATAGACAGAAGCTGAATCAAATAGTGCAGGAATATGCCACCCTATTCAGAACTCATTTGAGACAACTACCTCCGGCACATGCTAATCTACCGGATGATGTCATCACGCAGTGGTTTATTAATGGTTTAACTCCGCAGCTCCGACAGATTATGGTCATTCGTTGTGTGGGAGCTATGATGCTAGATGTGGTTATTGCAATGGCTTTGCAGCTCGAGCATAAAGTTGGAGGTTTTACCGAAGACTTGGAGTGGTTGAAAGCCAGTAAAAATGTTGTAGAGGATCTGGCTAGACAAATGTACTGCACTAAATGCAAGAATCCAGGGCATATCAGTACCACATGTGCACTTAATCAGATGTATTGTGCTATCTGCAATACAACCGGACATTCCACCGAAAACTGTGCTTATAACGCCAAAGTGCAGGGACCAACAACTGTCAATGCCATTATACAAGAACCAGGGCAGCCGGCCACTCATTATATTCCATCTCAGATGAGAAATAATCAGCAGCAAGAATACAAAAATTATCGAGGACAGAGGAATACAAATTACAATACAAATCATTGGCAGACCGGAACATCAAAGGAAGGTAATTCTTTGCCACCCCCTCGCTGTCATTTTTGCGGTGAGTTAGGCCACATACGCAGATTTTGTAAAGATGCAACTGAATATGACCAAAGGAAGAAAGAGCGCCAGAACCCAATGACTAACATGGTTTATATCTCACCATTAGAAACACAAGCTGCAGTAGTCCAGACCCGATCTGGTAAGCCACTGCAACCAGTAGCTGAAGTGTTTGAACCAGGCATACGTGAACAATAGAGAATGTATGACAAAGCTAGTCAATGGACCACCACAGAACCTACAGTGTTCCTAGATCCAATTCCAGTGACACAATTTTCACTGCCAAATGAAGGTTCGCAGGAAAAACATTCTACCCCGGTAACAGATGCATCATCTTCAGAATCAGTAAAAAGTACAAGTCAAGTAGATCAGGCATGGGAAATTTTATCTAAGGCATCCATTACTCTTCCTCTTGGACAGTTATTGGCATTAGTACTAGGAGTTTGGCAACAATTCCAGCAGCAGTTCAGTTCTGCGTCTTCCTGCATTCCAGCAACAACGACAGTACAATCGGAAACTAACTCTACGGTGGATCATTCGGTCCCTTTAATTACGGTATGGTACAAAAATCATAAGATTACTCAAGTACTAATTAATGGTGGATCTGGTGTAAATATAGCTACTGGAGCACTTTGTAAAAAGTTAGGATGGACCGAAATTGAGCCTGTCTAGTTTTTTGTTAGAATGGCTGACCAATCCAGAGTCCACCCAGTAGGACTTGTACGGAATGTCCCAATCACTTTGCAGGGTATAACTTTTAAGATGACTTTCGTAGTTTTAGAACTATCGGAATCTAGTCTTGATTATAATCTTCTTTTCGGCCGTCCTTGGTTGAAACAAGCTAAGGTTATACAAGATTGGTCAGCCCAGGAACTTACTTTTAAGGACAACCACCGTAAATATGTTGTCAAATTAGATGATATTCAGCCCTGTGAACTACATGCTAGACCTTATGTGGCAGAACCAGTTCACATGTTAGATGGTTTATCCGATGACAAAGAAGAAGAATTTTTTAAGAATAACATAGATTTAATCTCCTTCGGGACTGTTGATCTACAATCTGTTGTAGATAACTGGAATCCGACAGTTTCTACGGTGGTGCCTGTGACCAAACAAGTAGAGACAGAAGATACTGTTGTTAAGGATTTTGATATACAACAACTTTTACAGTTCAATTGATGATTCAAAAAAACCTAATCAATTCTATGTTCTCGAAGATCAGTTAATCACCTATAATTTGGGAGATGAAGTAAATCCACGACCTGTCAAGATAAAGGAAGGATTGTCTGAAGCATTTCAAGCAGATTTGATACAACTTATTCGTGAGTTCTCTGATGTTTTTGCATGGGATTATCATGATATGAAAGGTCTAGATCCTTGAATCTATCAACATAGGGTCGTACTCAAACCTGAAGCAAAGCCGATTAAACAACCCAGCTACCGTATGAATCCTAACTATGCCGCACAGGTCAAAGCAGAACTTGATCGCCTATTGAAGGTAGGATTCATTGTACCCATTGAGCACACTGAATGGATCTCCCCGATTGTAATTGTACCAAAGAAAAACAAGCAGCTCCGACTATGTGTCGATTACTAGAAATTGAATGCAGCCACCGTACCTGATCCATTTCCACTTCCATTTCTTGATACAATGCTGGATAGAGTGGCTGGGCATGAAATGTATTCATTTCTTGATGGTTATAGTGGTTATAACCAGGTTTGAATGGCTGAGCAAGATATACCAAAAACAGTGTTAATTACGAATTGGGGTATTTTTGCTTGTACAAACATGTGGTTTGGATTGAGGAATGCTCCTAGCACCTTCCAGCGATGTATGCAGGAAATCTTCTCCCCCTATCTTACTTCTTTCATGCAAGTATATTTTTGTTTATTTGGTAAGATGGTAGCACATCTGTATCATTTACGGTGTTGCTTTGAGAAGTGTCGTGAATACAGACTCTGCCTGAACCCAAACAAGTCTGTGTTTGCGGTTTCATGTGGTAAGCTGCTTGGCCATATTGTGTCTACACAAGGCATACAAGTCGACCCAGACAAAGTTGCAGCTGTGTTAGAAGCACCTGTGCCTACTACGCCGAAAGAAGTCATGCGATTCATGGGTCAATTCAGGTGGCATGGTCGACATTTACGGTGGCTTGCTCATTTGGCAATACCCCTAAATCGGCTCATCACTAGTACTCCTCGACAGTTTGATTGGACACCGAAATGTCAAATTGCATTTGATCGTCTAAAAGCTTTATTAATGCAGGTTTGAATTCTACAACCTCCTGATTGGGAACGCCCATTTCATGTTTTTGTAGATGCATCAGATATAGCCATTGGAAGTGTCTTAATGCAACAAACTGATAAGTGGTTTCGACCTCTTTATTATGCAAGTCGACGGCTTGCTCCTGCTGAAAAGAATTATTCTGTAACTGAAAGAGAATGTCTTGGTTTGGTATATTCTGTAACAAAATTTCGGCATTATTTGTTAGGCTCAAAATTCGTCTTTCATGTAGATCATGTTGCGTTAGTATATCTGGTTCGGCAGCAGCATTTAGGTGGTCGTTTAGCGCATTGGGTTCTACTATTACAAGAGTTTGATTATGAAGTGATTCATCGACCTGGATCTGCACATGCATTAGCAGATTTCCTTTCTCGGTTGGATTCCGGTGAAGCTCAGGTTGGTGTTGATGACACCACACCTGCAATTTATGTTACTGACCCAATTAATGATGAATCTGCAGAACCTCCTGTGACATCTACTTACTATGATCAGTTATTAGGCTTTCTTACTGATGGATGTCTTCCTGCTCAGACTTCTCCTACAATGCGTAGGAAAATTGCAGTTTACAGTCGCAGATTCTGGTTGATCGCTGGAGAATTGTATTATATGGATCACTCTGGGGTTTTACTTCGTTGTATTCCTCCACATGAAGTAAACTCAGTTATCGCTCTAGCACATTCAATACCTTCCGGTGGACATTTTGCAGCAGATTTAACACACCGGAAAATTCTGCAAAGTGGACTTTGGTGGCCTACTATGTACAGAGATGTATCTCAATTTGTGCAGCAATGTGACAATTGTCAGCGATCTGGACAGCCTTTACAACACCATTTCTTTCCTCTGCGGCCTGTCTTACCTTTAGAACCTTTTCAGAAATGGGGTCTTGATTTTATTGGACCAATCACACCTCCAGCAAACTCATTAATAATCGATACATTCTGACATGTACAGATTATGCTACCAGGTGGGCAGAAGCTTGGGCTTTACGGTCCGCTACAGCTATTTCGGTAGCAAAATGTTTAATGAAAGACGTATTCCCACGATTTGGATTACCTTTGGGACTTGTGACAGATCAAGGCACACATTTTGTTAACAATTTAATGAAAGTTCTCACACACTCTTTTCAGATTCTGCACAAATTCAGTTCACCGTACTATCCTCGTGCTAATGGCTTGGCTGAAAGTACAAACAAGACCTTGCTGAGTATGCTTCGTAAATTGATTATCGAATCACCAAAAAGATGGGATCAGTTACTACTTGCAGTATTATGGGCATACCGGACTACTTACAAAGTTTCCACCGGACTGACTCCTTTCAAACTTGAATATGGAATGGAGGCAATTGCACCAATGGAGCTTGTAGTACCAAGCTTATGTGTGGCCATCTCTTAGAAATTGTTACCTGAAGATTCTTTTCCATTTCGGTTGGACACACTCAAAGAACTAGATGAGCATCGCTCGGAAAGTTTTATGACTCTTCAAGAAGTGCAGTTGCGGCAAGCTCGTACACATGATCGGTATCTAAAAACTCCAGTTTTTACGGTAGGCCAACTTGTACTATTTTATAATGCAAAATCAAAACGTTCTGCTCGAAAATTCAAGTTACGATGGTTTGGTCCTTACCGCATTACTGAGCAAGTAGGCCCAGCTACTTTTCGGTTGGCTACTTTGACCGGAATTCCTCTTTCAAAAGTGATAAATGGTTAAAAGTTGCGGCCGTACCATCAAGCGCCTGATTCGCACTGAAGTGTGCTGCGGTTGCCCACGTATTTTTTATTTCTTTTTTAATCTTTTCTTTTCTTTTCCTTTTAGTTTTCGTGTTGGTTGAATAAAATCCTTAAAATCCTCGTTTTGCTACATAATCTTAAACTCCTCGTTTGGATACATAACCATGAATAATCGCCGCCTTTTCTTATTGATTCCGCTCATGCATACACACCGTAGTTATGAGGTTATCATCTCAACATCGCGTGATGATTAACAATTTCAGTTGCTTCCCGCTACCAAGTATCTACTTAACCTTTTTCATTCCACTGTTAATCGCTATTGTGTCTGTGTGTTTTGTGTGCTTGTGATCTCTGTATACCCTGTGCAATTGTGTTCTTGTGCTTGTTATTCGTGTGTGCACCATGGAAGCGTTAGCAAACTTTGCTGCGTTTCGTGACGGACTCCCTGCAGATGTAGGTGAGTTCTTGCGTGCCCGTGGGTTGGCCAATTTCGCTGAATTGCCTTGGCATTCAGTGGAATGTCACCCGTTCTACGCTCAAATAATTGCCGCCATTGCTGCCACACCTGCTACGGAGTGGAGTTGGCCAATCACTTCCTTGCCATCTCGGGTAGCCATAACCCTACAGTCATTTGTTGATGCATTCCGACTCTATCCAGAAGGTCGAGAGAATGGACCTAATTTGCCGATAGCTACAATGATCCAATTATTCCCTAGATATTTTTCAAATGAATATGCCATCCTTTGTCGTCTTGAGCCTGAAAGAGCAGCCTTACAGTTCTTAGTATCTATCTTAAACCTGCAAAACGAACATATGGCATATCTCACCCATTCTATTCAGCGATAGATATGGCTACTCGAGAGCCTGTAAACTTTGCCTCATACTATTTCCGTCGCATTCACCGAGAATGTGTTTCGGTAATTAAATAAGTCAACAAGGGTGATATGCCGTGTTCCCGTCTCCCCCACATATTAAGTTTCCTGTTTCCGGCCATACAAGCAACACAACCGCCTTCTAGAGGTCCAGTTCTCTATCACGAAGAATCAGCGCAAATCCTGGAAGATGATGAAGATGATGAAGATGATGACGAAGAAATATTTCAGCTACTCCGCCGAAAACGCATCAGAATAAGCTCATCTGACAGTCAAGTACAAGGTTCGGCGCAGGAAAAGAAGCTGACAACAATGAAGAAGAGACTTTCCACAACACCGCAACATCAATGCACCAGGATTCATCAGCTCCATCATCTCCAAACTAGCAACAAGAGCATGATGATATCGCCAATTCTGCAGCCAGCTCCTCTAAAGAAGAATCTCAGCAACAATCCAAACAGGAAAAGCAAGAAGATGGGCAACCTATTATTGAGGAGATTTTTGAAGAACTGATTAAGGTAGAAAAGTCTGCAGTTGCCAACCCTGATGACACTACACAACAAACCACCAAAAAGGTATTAGAAACAACCACTGTTCTTCTCACTCCTCCACCTGAACCTCCAATTAAACCTATTATCCCTGTTCCACCCATTATCCCTGAGGAACCTACCGCTTCATCCTCTTCACCCAATTACTCTCCCCCCTCTTCACATCAACTTCTGACAGCCTCTTCATCTCAACCACGTCCTTCTCTTCTGTTTCCATCAATTCCCATGTTTTATGAGCTCGCATCCATGGGTCAAATGCTGATCCAGCTATCGCAGCAATTACCAGCACAAATGAAGGACGTGACTGATAACATCCGAGAAGAATTTCAACACAAGGTTGATGTTCTGGAAGCAGACATTAGCCCACTTCAGGAAGAACTAGATGCAGTCAAAGCAGAAAATCAAGCTTTAAACGAATAGATTAAGGAGTTACAAGCCCGACTTGCTAAACAGGAGACAGTCATAAATCAAAGAGATGCTGCCGTGGCCGAAGTCAGAGCAAAGGATGAATTATTGTGTGCTACTGATGCTGAATTTATGCATTTGAAACAATTAGCCCAAGATAATGAAGATGCCCGCATTGCTCTGGGTGATTTGTTAAAAGAAACCAGAACACAATTGGATGAAGCAGTACAGAAGGGACAGGAAATGTCCATTTTACTAAAACATACTAATACAGAGCTAGAATTTGCAAATGCCAACCTGAATGAATCTAATGCTGCTCTCAAAAGCCAGATGATGTTAGTCACTCAACTACAGAAGGAGATACTAGGGATAAGAAGAGAGGGTGATGCATATTACAAGACCATCCAGTTTCAAAATCAAGAATTGGAAAGACGAGAAAATCAACTTGGAGCTCAAGCAGAAAGACTATCGAGAATAGATAAACAGATTGCAGACATGCAATTCAGTCGTGATGCAGCTTTATCAAATGAATTTTATTTACAAGAAGCTTTTTTGCAGACACAGGCAGAGAGTTTAATAAGCCAAGTTATTTCTTTAAGTTCAGTACGCACAGATGCTCAGCTCGTAGAACTAGAAATTTTGAAGCAGATGTTAGAGTCATTGAAAAAGAAAATTTCCCTGACATTTAAGTTAGCCAGAACTATGTATTTAGAAGGTATAGTAGATGAACCGTAATTTTTGTATACCTGCGGGTTCAAGTCCACCGTGCGTGCCAGTGTAAGCCGCCGGATTGGCAATTGTAAAATTTGTCTCTTTTTCATATTCCGCACGAACCGAAAGGTCGTTGTGTAGACATTGTAACCTTTTTATAAATCAATGAAAAAAGACGCTTCGGTGACGACTAGAGGAGTCGCCAGACTGTTTGTCTGGTTGATGATGTCTGTGTAGTTTTCGTGGTGTGTTTGAGAACTCTGAGTTATTCTGTGTCTTTCTGTTTCGTTTGATTATCTGCACCTGTACGGTACAGATTGAGTTATTGTTATTGTCTCTGTTGTTTACAGTAGTTGTGTTTGGATCAGCTCTTAAGTTAGACAACGTGATTCTGTATTACGGTAATGATAGTTTCGACGATGTCTGTTGAGAACGCATCAACTGGATTGTATTCGACAAGATTATGGAAAAGTCTGATTTACAGACAGTAAGATTGTGAGAGTGTAACTAGAGTCTTGATAAGTAATTCGTATTGACAGAAATTCTTAATGTTAAAGTACGGTCATGTGAGTGAGTTGATTTGGGAAAATCAAGTATAGGGCCTCTGTTTAATAGACCCCTTCCACTCCCAAGAACCCGAATAGAATTTAAACGCGTTCTGACGGCAAAAGCACGTTTAACAGTATTATGGAGAGGCAGATATGGATGAGGTGGAGAGACAGACACAGGAGCGATGATCTCCATCGTTAGAGGGTGGTCACACAGATACATTAGATCATGCGGATGATCATGATGATGAGGATGAGGATGAGGATGATCATGATGATGATGATTAGGATTCTTGATTATGACATTGGATATGTATTTACATTGATATATATATATATATATATATATATATATATATATATATATATATATATATATATATATATATATATATATATATATATATATATATATATATATATATATATATATAGTTCATTTCAGTTATGTTTTGAATTATGTGTATGGTATTAAGTAATGAAAAGTCTTGTTCTAGTGTTTTTTATTATTGTTTATATTAAGCATGTGTTTTTATTACTTTAATTATATAATTCATTCATATTTATGTGTGCTTGTGTGTATATAAAATGTATATATGCACATGTAGGTATATATCTATATGTGTAAGTGTGTCTAATCGCATGTATATGTATGTATCTATGTATATATGTGCATGTATGTATGTGCATATGTATATGTGTATATGCATGTATCTGCATGTGCATGTGTAAGTGTATGTGCATATGTATGTGTATGTGCATGTGCATGTGCATGTGTATGTGTGTATATGTATGTATGTATGTATGTATGTATGTATGTATGTATGTATGTATGTATGTGCATGCATATATGTAAGTGTATGTGTGTATGTGTATATGTGTGTATGTGCATGTATATGTGTGTATATGTATGTATGTGCATGTGTATGTGTGTATATGTATGCATGTGCATGTGTATGTGTGTGTATCTGTGTATGTATGTGTATGTATGTGCATGTATATGTGTGTAATATATGTGTGTATATGTATGTATGTATGTATGTATGTACATATGTATATGTGTATATACATGTATGTGCATGTGCATGTGTAAGTGTATATGCATATGTATGTGTATGTGCATGTGCATGTGCATGTGTAAGTGTATATGCATATGTATGTGTATGTGCATGTGCATGTGCATGTGTGTGCATGTGTGTGCATGTGTGTGTATATGTATGTGCATGTATATGTATATGTGTAAGTGTATGTATATATGTTTGTATGTGCATGTATATGTGTATATGTATGTATGTGCATGTGTGTGTATGTGCATATGGATGTGTACATATGTGTAGATATATGTGTATATATGTGTATGTGTGTGTATATATATGTATGTGCAAATGTATCTGTATGTGTATATACATATACAAGTGTATGTATATGCATGTGTATATGTATGAAACATGCATGTGCATGTGGATGCATTTCCATTTGCATCCATGGGCATGCATGTGAATGTGCATGCATGTGGATGTGCATATACATGTATTTAAGTATGTGTTAATGTGTGTATGTGTATGTATATATGCAATAATGCATGCATGCAAGTCTTTTGATGTGGTTGTAGAAATGTTTGAGTATATGCATGTGTATGTGTGTGTATGTGTAAGGGTATGTGCACATGTATGTGTGTGTATGTGTATGTGTATATGTATATGTGTATATGTTTGAATGTGCATCTTCATCATGTATAATTGTATATGTGCATATAAATAAGTGTGAGTATGCTAAATAATGAAAATAACACAATTCAAATGATATACAAAGAATGGAAATTGTACTTACAATAGTTAGCCATTATTTTTGCTTGGTTAGCTTCTTGAATAACCTACAATAAAGAGAGAGGGAGAGAGAGATAATTCAAAGAGAGAAAGAGGTAGAAAGAGAGAAACATAGAGAGAGAGAGACAATAAGATAGAGATTAGACAAAACAACAATTTTGCAAGCGATTGTTTAAGCTCGTAAACAGAGCTCAATTATGAATGTTGGAGAGCTCTTCGATCAGATGCATGTAGATGCCAATTGAAGAGCCTCCAACGTTTTCAATTTTTTTCGTCAAAAACCCGTTGTGTAAGCAATGTTAAAGCATCGTAAATGACTGTGCACATAGCATTGCATACGCGATGATAATTAGTGTCGCTTATGCAATGCAAATTGGTGTTGCTTTTTTTAATCGCCGCTTTAGCAATGCTCGATGTAATCGTCACTTATCCCATCATGCCACACATCAATAAAAAAAGGTTGAATTTTTCATTGTTTAACTAACGTTCCGTGCTCGATGCTTGTTGCGATGCTTTATAATTTTATAGCGATGAAATTGTGTTGCATTAACCGTCACTATGCACCCATATTCCTTGTAGTGGAACAACTCCTCTTATCCTGTAATGGGGATTGGAAAGATTATTTTGAATACTGTTGATGGTATTTTTCTCGCATTGTCAAATGCCTTATCTATTCTAGGGATCAAGAAGAATCTATTATTCTTTTCAACATTAGCCAAGATCAACTTGGGTATCAAATGTGTTGATGACAGATGTATAGCTCATGAGCTATTGAATGGTGATTTTATTATTTCTTCTTGCGTTTTATTTCATGAGTTGTATAAGCTTATAGACTTTACAAAAACTATGAATGATTCATCATGTAAATTTTATGATTCTCACGCTATCTTAGATGCAAAGATTTGGCATGCACGCTTTGTTCATATGAAATTTGCTAGTTTTCTATACCTCTGATAATTTGAAATGATATCCTCTCTCAAAAAACTTATGACACCTTTCAAACATGTCTATGAAGGCTTTATTTTGGGAAAAATGCAACATTCCTCCTTGCCAAATGATGGTTCAATTGGAGCTGCTCATAAATTGAAGCTTATTCATAGTGATTTCTATTTTGCTATATAGACACCTTCATCTGGGAACTACCTATACTTCTTGACTTTTATTGATGAATTTTCTAGGCATGCATGGGTGTACCATTGAAAGAAAATTCCTAAGTGGTTATGCACTTTAAAAGTTCCTAGTTATGGCTCAAAATCTATCATCATGTCAATTGGGAACTCTCTATTTTGATCGATTGGGAATAGAGGTCTTCTTATTTTAATGCATTTACACCTCAACATGGAAAAAAACAATAACGTATAGTGTCCCATACACCTCAAAAAAATTGATATTTTGAAAGAAAGAATAGGTCTCTCATGTAAATGGAGTAATGTATGGTCAAAAGTCAAGTTTTAACACATAGCTTTCGGTTTGAGTTTGTTACGTGTGAAGCATATGTTAAAAGTGCCTCACCAAGTCACTACAATCATCACTAAATAAGAGGTGTGGCATGTCACAAGCCATATGTTCTTTATCTATGCGTCTTTGGTTGTCTTTCATATGCATTAGTGCTTGAGCAATAACACAAAAAACTTGATGATAAATTAGTGAAATTTAATTATGTTGGGTAGAGTTCTCATGAAAGCAAAGGCTATCATATGTATCATCCACATACTAAATGCATTTTGGTTAGCCATGATATTTCTCTTGTGGAAGATGCAATTCACCCTTTACTTTTCTGTACCAATGAGACATCTCTTAGCTGAAAAGATCTGGATGATACTGTGTTACCTATTTTTATAGGTGGATGGTTGAGTGATGATGCAAATGAGTCAATTCAACAATCTTTATAGGTTTTAAATGAGGCAGATCATTTCGTTTTTAATGGAGATTTACATGATGCAGTTGTTGATGAGAGGATTGACATAAAATAGGCATGTTGTACTTGTTAATGTGGCCCTCATAGCGCTTCCTTTCCATCAAATTTTAATGCAATGGATGTCTCTAGTCTTTATGATAAGATTGAAGCTGTGTCTTTTGATGAAGCACATAATTCAAGAAATTGGATGATTGCTATGCAATTAGAATATGATGCTATTATGAAGATTCATACTTAGTCTTTATCTCATTTGCCTCGAGACAAAAAGGCCATTGGCACTAAATGGGTATATAATTTGGAATGTGAGCTTGATGGAATGGTTAACAAGTATAAGGCTAGGCTTGTTGTGAAAGTCTATGGTCAAGATAGAGGTTTGATTTTGATGATACCATTGCTGCCACATGTCCAATCACCACTATTCATAGCATTCATGTACTTGCAGCTCATCATGGTTGGAATTCACATCAATCGGACATTAAAATTGCATTTCTAAATGGTGATTTACATGAAGAAGTGTATGTTTTTCATCCTTGTGGTTTTGTGTAGAAAGGGCATTAAAAATAATTTTGGACATCAAAAAAGGTATTATATGGTTTGAAGCAAGCACCATTTGCTTGGTATCAGGAGATACATGCCTACTTTCTAGCAAATGTTTTTACAAGTAGTCCAACTGAGACAACCTTATATATTAAGCATGCAGATGATGTACTTCTAATCATTGTTGTAGTTGATGATTTGCTACTTATGGGTCCTAATGAGAAGCATATTGTTGATGCAAGGTGATTTGCATGCCTCTTTTGAGAAATCAAACTTGGGGCATTTGCATCATTATTTGGGCATTCGGTTTATGCAAGATGATGGAGAAATAGATTCGTGTCAAACAAAATATTGAAACATTATTGTACTATTTTTGCCTTCAATAGTGAAAACCTATTGCCACTCCCATGGAAACATCTCTATAGTTCAGTCTTTATGATCCTAGAGCTACATTCTATATTTCTTTCTATCACCGGGCTACTAGATTCTTGATTTACTTATACATAATTTTGCCTATTATATAGTTTGGTATCTCTTAGATGAGCAAGCTTATGCATTTCCTAGGTGCCAAGATTTGGTAGTCCATTAAGTGCATCTTTTGCTATTTGAGTGCTACTTGACTACTTGGATTGTTTTATACCAAGGGGGGAACATTATGGCCAAATTTACATGTTTTCTTTTTATGCACACTAGGCTGGTTTTTGTAAGACTCATGTATCCATTAGTGGTTTTTACTCCATGCTTGATAGCTCATGCATATCTTGGTTGAGCAAGAAGCAGCCCCTTGTGGTCACTTCTAGTTGTGAGGTTGAGTATAGGGCAATTTTCACAACGATTCTTGAGTGTGTTTGGCTTAGATGTATTTTGATTGATTTGCGTGTTGATTAGTCTTTTGCCACCATAATCTTCACCGACACTCAGAGCACATTATCAGTTGCAAGGAACCCTATGTTCCATGCTCTCACAAAGCACATAGAGTTGCACAATCATTATGTTAGGGAGAGGTTATTTGCTAGAGAGATCAATTTGACTCATCTCTCCACAAAGGATAATGTTGCATATCTTTTCATAAAGGCTATGCCTAAGGAGAAGTTTGAATCTTTCCACAAAGCTTTGGGCTTAGTTCCTTGTGTGGATTGATTTCTTTCCAAGTAGGTTGGAGCTCTTCCTTGGACATGAGTCCGAATTCCTTTCTCATCATATCACTTCCAAGGAGGATTTTTTTATATATTTTGGTAGTTATGTGTGCGAACATAGTTAGGACCACTGGGGCTCTTTTTTCCCTCCTTAGGAATTTTTTTCCCTAGCTTGTATATACACTAATAACCCTAATGGCCCACTCATCTTTGTACATTCACTTGGTAATACATTTTGTATTGTGTTGTACTCCAAGCTTCTTCTCCTTCCTTGTTTTGTTTGTGTGCTTTTGCAAACCTTGAGCCTCAAAAGAGTAGTGAAATTGTATTCCCTATGGCCACACACACATTTCACCACCTATACCAACAATGGATGCATCAAATTGCAAGTTATGAAAATTAATATGTGAAATCATTCCCATGTTCACATTCGATATATAAACATGAAAATTCCAATAACACTTTTGACATCCACTATCCGCATACAAACCAAGCATATACACATGATGTGACTATATTAGTATCCCTAACTATATAAATGCTTCTAGTAATTAGCTTCTTCTTTACCTACGTTGGCACATGAACTTCGAAATTTCATTAGATCCATAAATCAGGTCAACTCATACATATTCACTTGCATCCATATACATTCATTCACATATTGGTGATTATGTGTTCTTATATACTTTTGATTATCACATTCACTCGTGAATACATAAAAATTTTGAATGCTTCCCACATACACATCTACTTTCATAGATCCAATGAATTTAAACACATGAGTATTTGCATTTTTTAGGCATGTGAAGGTAATAACAAATAGCCACATACATGAGTAGTTATACACTCAATCATCCTCAATGGTTTGCTTCCCTTTGGATCAGTGATCTTTCATAAAAAAAACATATTAACATTTTTAACTGGAGCATACTTATTACCTGTTTGGCTTTTGGTTCATGTGTCTATTGGCCTTCAAAACTTGATCATAAAATGTTACTGACATCCATCCCCTCTAAACCTGTATATCTTCTAGATGCACCAACTTGCATACAAGAAACTTGTACAAATATTAACATGCTTAAAGGATGCTTTAGCAAGGCCATACATTCTCAACTCTATCTCTAAGTTTTTACTTCCACATATTAGGAATTACAAGAAATCACAAGAAACATGGAATGCTCTTGAGGTTTTCTTCTCATCAAGCACCAATGCAAGGAAGAATCAGTTATGGATGGAGTTTAAACCATTCAAGTAGATGCACAAGCAAAGTGTGATTGATTTTTTCACCAAGATGAAGGACATTGCAGACCACCTTGGAAGCATTGTAGAAGTCATTGATGATGAACAAATAGTAAGGAAAGTCATCAATGGTATCAATGCTGATGAAAAATGGGAAGCCTTTAGCACAACCATGGAATTGTACATGGACATGCAAGTTCCTGACTTCAACACACTCATGGGACAATTGTTCACACATGAAACAAAGCTTATGAAGAATGCTGGCAGCCAAAACGGTAATCAATCATTTGCTCTCTATATAGATAAGAATAAAAGAAAGGATAACAAAGGCAACTTGAAGATTTTTTATGATGAAGGTAGTACCTCTTAAGTCAACTTTTTAGGTAGAGGTAGAGGTAGAGGAGGTAGACAAGGTAGGGGGAGAGCCCAAGGCTCTTTAGGTTGTGCCATATGTGGCCTAACCAATCACATTACAGAGAATTGTTTCAAGAACCCAAGGAACCAAAGATGAAGAGAGGCAATAGAGGAGGATTTAGAAATTTAAGAGGAATATTCAACAATTCTTTTGTATACAACAATAACTCATACAACAAAAATTACCAAGGTGGATATAAAGGAAGGACAGACTACAAGAACTATACAGATGATCAAGCTCAAGAAGACTCACTTCTTCTCATGAACATGAATATGAGGGAAGGTAAAATAGATGAACATGTTTTTTATATAGACTCAAGATGCTCAAATCATGTGGTAGGCAATGTAGCTCTAGTCTCAATTTTGAAGGACCCAAGGAGTATGCATGAAGTCCAAACTAGAGATGACAAAAGGCATCCAATTGAGAAGATAGGTAATGTAAAGACTTCATATGGTAATATGAAATTTCTAAGTAGAGTCCTCTATGTGCCTAATATTGCCAAGTACCTCATTAGCATAGGTCGAATTGTTGAGAAGGTATTGCAAGTTAGATTCACCAAGCATGGAGCATTTGTTGAAGACCCACATAAGCAATTCAAGCGGATAGAAAGAGGAGAAAAGTCAGTTAGATTGTTCACCTTTTAACTCCAAGATGCCAAGAACATTGAATTGTTCAATGCACGTCGATCCCTAAGGTATCATGCAGAGCTTTTCCTCTAATAAGAATTTCTATGAGAGTAAGTTTCACCTTTCTCTCTCTACTAGGATCCATAATATGTGTAGATATTAAACAAAATGGGCTATAAATCAATATATGTATGTGTATATATGTATGCATGTATATCTATGTGTGTGTATATGTATGTGTATGTATATGTATGTGTATGTATATGTATGTGTAAGTATATGTATGTGTGTATGCATGTGTATGTGTTCACTTTGTATGCATGCATATGTGTTAATGCATGTGGCTATGTATGTGTGTATGTTTGTGCACATGTATGCATGTGATTGATGTGTGTATACATATATGTATGTATATGTATGTATGTGTATGTATATGTATATGTATATGTATGTGTATGCATGTGTATGTGTATGCATGTGTATGTGTATGCATGTGTATGTGTATGCATGTGTATGTGTATGCATGTGTATGTGTATGCATGTGTATGTGTGTATGCATGCGTATGTGTATATGCATGTGTGTATGTGTGTGTATATGCATGCATGTATATCTGTGTATGTATATGTAAGTACATATATGTGTGTGTATGTGTATGTAGGTGTATATGTGAGTATGTGTATGTGAGTATGTGTATGTGAGTATGTGTATGTGTGTATGTGTGTGTATGCATGTATGTATGTACGTACAAAGGTGAGGTATCCATATGTGCATCTCCTATCATGCCTAGAGCCCTCTCAATCTGCATAAAAAAATGGCTTGATGTCTATATCAAAGGTATAAGAATAGTATAGACATTCAGTAATGGTTCCATTTAGATATTTTAGGATTCTTTTTGCTACTTGAATGTGAGGTTTCCTTGGAGTATGCATGAAATGACTTAAGATGCTTACTTTGTTGCAAATGTCTACCCTGGTCAATGTAGCATAATTCAAACTACCAAATATATTCTAATAGCTAGTTATATCCTCAATTTGTGCACCTTCATGAGCACTTAACTTCATGTTCATCTCCATAGGAATACCTGAAACCTTTGAATTCTCCATTTTGAAGTTGAGAAGCATATCTTTGATATACTTCCTTTTATTAAGGTATATAACTCTTTCTATATATACTATTCCAATCCTAGGAAGTATATGAGTAGACTTAGATCATTGATTTTGAACTCCTCTTTCATGTGAAGCTTGATCTCCTTAATTCCTTTAGTATCATTACCTATAATTATAAAATCATCAACGTATACATATAGGTATATGAACTCTAATTGGTTCCTCTTGATGAAGAGGGAAGGACCCACTTTACTCACATTGAATCCCTTATCCTACAAATAAGTAAGCAGTCTATGATTGTAGGCCCTTGGCGCTTACTTCAAACCATACAAATCTTTTCTTAACCTGCGTACATATTCAAAACATGATGAATCTTCAAAACCAAGAGGTTGATCCATGTATAGCTCCCGAGATATCCATGCATTTAGAAAGGCATTTTTAACATCCATTTGATAAATCTTCCAATTCTTCAAAGATGCAACACTCATTAGTAGCATGATGGTAGGCATCTTTGCAACATGTGAAAAAGTTTCTTCATAGTCAATACCTTATGTTTGTGTATACGCTTTGGCCACTAGCCTTGCTTTGTACCTGTTAATAGATCCATCAAAATTTTTATTTATATTATATATCCACCTTGAACCTATGATCTTCATGGATGGATTCTTGGGCACCAATTCCCAAGTTTGAGTTTCTTGAAAAGCATCTATCTCTTCCTCCATGGCATTCATCCATTCAGGCTTCTTCTTTGCTTCCTCACGTGATGAGGGTTCTTCAGAGTTTGAGTCATGTTCTAGATGTATAGAATCTCTAGTAAGCAATGAAGTATAATTGCAATATGTTCTGGCTTTCTCTTCTCTCTAGTTGACCTTCTAATTGTTTTTTGAGAGGATTCTACCACATCCCTTTACTCTTGCACTTTGGCTTTGCCTTTAGAGTACTAATAATTGATTTCTCTCCTTGGATTATTTTGATCATCATTAGATTCACTTGATGCTTCAAGTGTGTGATCATTTCGCTTTGATAAGGTTAGAAATTCCTCCTCTATGTCATATGATAGTTTGATCCTCCTGCAATCATCTTCAAATCATGAATTGTTTTCATCAAACACAACATCTCTACTTACAATGAAACCTTGTTTCTTGGATTGTACAAACTAAAATCATTTTGATTAAGGTCATAGCCAATGAATATGCATTTTTCTACCTTATGTTCCAATTTTCCTTTAATATGTGAAGGTATGTGTGCATATGCAATGCACCCAAAGATCCTGCAATGATCAAGACTAGGTCTCCTTCCATTCCAAGCCTCATATGGTGTCATTCCATCTAGGGACTTTGATGAAATTCTATTCACTTAATATGTAGCTATTGATACTACCTCTGCCCACAAATAGTTGGGCAATCTCCTTTCATTCAGCATTGATCTTGCACCCTCCACAATTGTTCTATTCCTTCTCTCTGCCACTCCATTTTTCTCGAGAGTGTATCTCGTGGTAATTTCTCTTTTCATCCCTCTCTCTTGGAGATAGGAATCAAATTCATAAGAGGAATGTTCTCCCCTTCCATCTGACCTTAGTCGCTTTAGGGTTCTACTTGTTTGGTTTTCCACAAGAGCTAGAAGCTTTTTGAAACATGAAAATACTTCATCTTTATGCATCATGAAATACTAGATAGTCCATCTGCTACAATCATCTATTAATGACACATCATACCTTGATCCAAGGATTGAGGTCTCCTTGCTTGGTCCCCATGCATTTGTATGAACCAAATCCAATCGGTCTCCATGTATGTAGCCTATCTTGGTGAAGGGTTGCTTGTGTGACTTACCAAATTGACAAGCACTACATTTACAAATCATATGTTGTTTTGATGTGATTGGTAGCACATGTACACTCTGATCCCTACTCATTTGTTTGAGAGCTCTTTCTTTGATATGTGCTGAGATGCTCGATGATGAGTTGGATTTACAATCCAGATGCTTACCTAGCAACCAGAGGAGGGATCTTCTGCAGCTCCACATCCAGGAAGAGAAGTGTCTGCACATAGGTATGTTTTCTTTTCACAAATTTCTTTTAATGATATTATAATAAATATTTTTATTTATTTTTATCTATCTATTTTCAAGACACCTGTACCACCTCGAGATCATGAGAGAAGAGCACATGTGCCTATGAGGACATGCATAGGCACCCTAGGGCTGAAGTGCCATATAGAGCCAGAGGGGAATATAATGTATATAGGGAATGGATTGGAGTTCAAAAGAAGAATGCGAGCATTATGTGACTCCTACCTGCACCTTGTTTACTTGCAGTGCAAGTAGGTATAAGTTTTACATATAAATTGAAATAAATATGTTATGTTTTATTTAGATGATTCTTTTTTGTAGTGAGCATGATAAGAGGGATAAAAAATATGTACTTAGTTCACCAGAGATAGAATTTGGGACTGGGTGGTCGCATAAAAGGTGTCTAAAAGAGATGCGAAGAATTATCACTCATCATCGTGATAATGCAGAGTATGCATTGCATTTATTTGTTCTATTTATATGTGTGACTATATATATATATATATATATATATATATAATATACACATATATTTACATATATATTTATACACATATTTATATATGCACACATATATACACAAACGTACATGCACATCAGGTCACATGCATACATGTATGTGTGTGTGTGTGTGTATATGTGGATATGTGTATGTGTGTTTATGTATGTATGTATATGAGAGAGAGAGAAAGGCGTGCGACTGGGGGTACACACATACATGCATACACACACATACACACACATACACACACACATACACACACATACACACACACATACACACACATATACACACACATACAAACACATTTACACACACATACATATGCATGCAGACACACACATATACATGAAAACATACTCACATAGACATATGCATACATAATCATATGTACACACACACATAGACTCACATAATCATATATACACACATATATATACACATACACATGCATACACACACACATACACATGCATACACACATATAGATACACATGCACACAGACGCATACATATACACACACATACACATAGTGTTTGGGTTCAAGAACACATAGATACTTACACAATTTGCAAACTTCTAAAAATTAAACCTCAGCATTGATCTTCACACATAGAGAAAAATACTTGCAAACATACTTCAACTTCAGCACTTTTATGCTGCGATAGAACATTGTTTCATGAAAAAGTTACTCACACAGACATTATTCGACACTTGCTCTGAATAGAGAATACAAAATATATTGATTGAAGTTCTTCAAAATGACAAGATTACAAGATATATAATCGCAACACTTCTCAGAGTGGATGAGATTGGAAACCCCTAAACTGTGTCTTTGCCTACTCAATTACATAAGCAGAGACTTTTCGACCTCACGAGGCTCTTTGACTTCTCTCTCTTCTTGATCTTCTTGTTAGACACTTCTTCTTCCCTTTTGATAATCATGCAACCCAAAAACAACGACCAAATATCACGCTACATGAAAGACTAACTAATTTGTAACTGTTTATTACAATTTCTGAGTGAGCAAAACACGGACTCATCACAATTCCAAGGCAATAACAATCCAACTCAACAACTTCAACATCCGATTGAGCACTTATTCTTGCATTGTTGGAGTTAGACGTCTGCGGAAGCACGCGAACAGCACAAGGAAGAAGAAGAAGTTTGGAGCACAACACACAATACTAAATGTATTACTAGAGAAATGTACAAAGATAAGTAGCCCATTAGGGCAATAGGCATATATACAAGCCGGGGGAAAAACCTCCTAAAGAGGGAAAAAAGTGCCCCGATGGTCCTAGTGTGTTCACACATATCACTACCTACATATATCAACAAATCCCCCTGGGACTGATGTGGTGACAAGGAGCTGGCACTCATGTATAAGGAAGTGTCAAGCTATGTGGAATCAATCCACAAAAGGAAGTAAGCCCAACGCTTTGTGGAAAGCTTCAAAATTCTCCCTAGGTAGAGCCTTCATGAATGATAATGCAGAGAACTTCTCCCTAGGCCAAGTTGATCTCTCGAGTAAAGAACCTCTCCCTGACATAATGATAATGCACCTCAATGTGCTTAGTGCGAGCATGGAACACAGGGTTCCTAGCAACTGCCAATGTGCTCTAACTCTCAGTGAAGGTGGTGGTGGTAGAAGACTGACCAACACCCAAATCATCCATAAGGCATCGAATCCAAACACACTCAACAGTCGCTATGAAAGCTGCCCTATACTCAGCCTCACAACTGGAAGTGGCCATAGTAAGCTGCTTCTTGCTCAGCCAAGATATGCATGAGCTACCAAGAATGAAGCAAAAACCACTAATGGACACACGAGTGTCATAGCAACCAGCCCAATCAGAGTTAGAAAAAACATGCAAATCTGGCTATTTGGTTTGTTTTATCCCCCCTTGGGATAAAACAAACCAAATAGCCGGGTTCCACTCAAGTAGCGAAAGATGCGCTTAACCGGTTGCCAATGCTTGACTCATGGGCAATGCATAACCCTACTCATTTGTGAGATAGCAAACTGAATATTTGGTCGAGTAATGCATAAGTAAATCAAGTATCCAACAGCCTGCTGATAGAGAACAACATCAAATGCATCTCAAGCATCATGAAGACTCAGTCTTAAACCTGTTTCCATAGGAGTGGCAATAGATTTACAGTCTTCAAGGCCAAAATGTTGCAATAACGTGTCAATATATTTTCTTTGACACAAAGCCATTCCACCATCAACATGCATAAATTGAATGCCCAAATAGTGATGCAAATGCCCCAAATCAGACATCTCAAATGAGGCATGCAAATCAGCCTTAAAATCAGAAATATGCTTCTCATGAGGAACATTGAGCAGCATGTCATCAACATAAACCACAATGATCAGAATTACATCATTAGCATGCTTAACATATAAGGTGCTTTCAGTTAGACTATTCTCAAAACCATGTGCAATCAGATAGGCATGTATCTTTTCATACCAAGCATGTGGTGCTTGCTTTAAACCATATAATGACTTTTTTAACCTACACACCTAGTTCTCATACCCTTTTGGCACAAAGCCACGGGGCTGAAAAACATACACTTCTTCATGCAAGTCACCATTCAGAAATGTTGTTTTAATATCCAACTCATGTACGTTCCAACCATGATGAGCTGCAAGTGCAGAGATGCTACGAACAGTAGTCATTCGGCAAGTAGGTGCAAAGTTCTCCTCAAAATCAATGTCTCTTTCCTACGCATAATCCTTTGCAACAAGCCTAGCTTTATACCTGTCAATTGTTCCATCAGGTTTATGTGTCACCTTGTATACCCACTTTGTGCCAATGGCCTTCTTGCCAGGAGGCAATTCACATAAAGATCAATTACCATTCTTCATTATAACATCATATTCAGATTGCATTGCAGCCATCCAATGTTAGAAATTTTGTGCTTCATCAAACAAAATAGGTTCAATCTCATCATAGAGACTAGAGGCAGCCATAGCATAGCAATCTGATGCAAAAGAGGCACTATGAGAGCCTGATCAAGTACGATATGATAGAGGTGCATCTAATTTGCTCTCACACAAAGTCTGCACCAGCCATTTTGGCATAGTTTTTGCCTGCTCAATATAAGCTCTCTCATTAACAAGTGTGTCATGTAAATCTGCATAAAAAATGGAATGATCTACATCATCACATGAAACCTACAAAGCCTGAGAAGTTTCCTCATTAGGACCAACACTAGATTGTCCACCTGTAAAAATAGGCAGTAAAGTATCATACATGTCTTTAGAGCTAATAGATGTCTCCTTAGTACATGAAAGCAATGGTTGAATAGCATCTTCCACAAAAAAAACATCACGGCTAACCAAAATGTGTTTAGTATGTGGATGATACAAACAATAGACTTTACTTTCAGAACTATACCCAACAAAAATACATTTTACTACTTTATCATCCAATTTTTTGTGATGTTGTTCAAGCACTAATGGATATGCCAAACAACCAAAAACATGTAGATGATCAACAGATGGCTTGCAATCATGCCAAGCCTCATATGGAGTGATAAACTATAGTGCTTTTGTGGGACACCTGTTAAGTACATATGTTGCACACATAATAGTCTCAAGCCAGAAACTATGTGGTAAGGTCTCACTCTTGACCATACACCTCGCCATCCCCATGAGTGACTTGTTCTTCCGTTCAGCAACTCCATTCTATTGAGGTGTATACGGCATTGTACACTAGTGTTTTATCCCACGTTCAACCAGAAATGCATTAAATTCAGAAGACATATATTTCCCCCCTCGATCAGAATGGAGGGTGCCCATTTTACATGCTGACATATTTTTAGCCAAAACCAAAAACTGTTTGAAGCATGTAAACACTTCGGACTTTGCTTTGAGTGGATATACCCATGAATGCCTGGAAAAACCATCAATGGAAGTCACGAAGTAAAGATAATTTGCAAAAGAGGGTGTCTGCATAGGATCACATACATTGCTATGAACAAGCTGCAATTTAAGTAGCCCGAATTGAACCATATTTTGGAAATGAGGAATGTTGCATTTTTCCCAAAATACAGGCTTCACATACATGTTTATTGGGTGCCTCAAGTTTGGGCAAAGAGGACACCATTTCAGATTTTTGTAGGAGTAGCAAACTAGCAAAGTTTAGATGACCAAAGCGTGCATGCCAAAGCTTTGCATCTGACATAGCATGAGAATCATGTACTACACATGCCAAATCATTCATCAATTTTTCATAGTCTATGAGCTTATACAGCCCACGACATAAAATGCTAGATGCAATAATAACATTGTCATTTGACAGATCATGAATTGTACATCTGTCATCAACAAATTTCACAACCAAGCCAATCTTGGCTAATGCACAAACTGATAACAGATTCTTCTTGATCCCTGTCACAAATAAAGCATCTGACAAAGTGAAAGAACTACGGTCAGCAGTAGTGAGAATGATCTTACCAACTCCCATGATATGATAAAAGGAGTTGTTGGCACATGTGATGTTGGTGCAAGGCAATCAACAATTGAAGTTTTGAAGTCAAGGATTGAAGAAAAGATCAAGTCATGAAGCATGAAGAAAGTATATGTTCAGAGAATGGAGATATGTATACATATGTACATTAATTTAGAGTTAGTTCACTTATACTTTTGTATGGTGAAGAACTTGTACATATTTGCCTATATATACAAGGAAAATGTCGGGGCAAATATGAGAGAGAGCATGTGAATAGAGAAATTAGAAGTTGTATGAGTCATTAGACACTTTAGAAGTGAGTAAGATCTCTCTCATCACTGAGATGTAAAGTTTTCCAGAAATGAAGAAAAGTTGCACCGGATATTTCTGAGAGTTCTCCTTCTCTCTTGAATCTTTTGTGAAATGCTTTTGTACAAGTCTAATTCTATAGTTGATTGAACTCTTTACAAATTTTCAACTTCTAATTGTGATCAGGCTGAGAGAATTGAGTGTAGGAACATTTACATGTGTAAATGTAAAGAAGAGAAGTTGTAGGAGGTGCAAAATTCAATGCTAATGTTTTGGTCAATTCTCCTTCCACAATGTAAAGTTTTGAGCAAAAAAGTAGCCATTCTTTAAGTTGGAAGGTAAGCTACCTATGGCTAAAAGCATTTGATTAAACAGGTTCTAGTTTGGGAGAACCAAGTCTTAGAAGTTGCAGGTGTCAAAGTCGATTGTAAATAACTACAGTTCTAGACATAGGTGGCTTGTTAAGATCATTTCTCAAGATCTACTAAGTCTTTTGGAATGATTTAACTTGCAGGAGGTGTGCAAAATATAGGCAGCACCTTATGCAAAGTTTTATCAAAAACTTTACACATTTGATAAGTCAATGAGTGAGTTATGTGCAGCAGACTTACTGTGTAGTCACCTTCTTCACAATTTGTTTAAGATTTTGGAAATTGAGTATTGATCCTCCAAATTGGTGAAGGTTTTAAGTTATTCTTGATATAGAGGTGCTCTAACTTCAAGGATAACATGTTCTTTTGGACACCCTCCATCAGTGGTATCAGAGCAGGAAGCATCAAAATTGAAGAAAGGAGGACCCCGACTGCTGCAACCATAAAGAATTCAATAATTGAAGATCCAAAAGGTGAAAGCTTGAAAGCAAAGCTTTGAGAAGGAGGTCAGAAGATATCAAGGAAGACAAAAGGAACTTCATTCGAAGCAAAGGTAACCTTATTACTCATAAAGCTTGAAGGATTTAATACACAGGTGGAGAAGGGATGGGAGATTCTCTTCAAATAGAGAAACTGGATAGAGAGAACTATCCAACATGGTCAATGAGGATGGAAGCTCATCTTATGAGCAAAGAATTGATAGGTTATATTACAAGTGAACAAGAAAAGCCTCAGCTCAGAGATCCTAGTGTTCCAACTAGGGATGAATTGTCAGATTTGAAGACTTGGATGAAGAGAGATGCTCAAGCTAGGAGCATTATCTATATGGGAGTTAATGACTACTTGCTACCTCACATTAGAGGTCTTGAAAGTGCAAGTGATATATGGAATGCTTTGGAGGAGCATTTCCAAAACACCACAAAATCAAGGAAGGCATCCTTGTGGGCAGAGTTTACCACATTCAAGAAGAAGGCCTCTCAATCCATCTCAGATTATGTAACAAGGATGGACATTGTAGATGCATTAGGAGCAGTTGATGAAGATATTGAGGAGGATAAATTGGTAAGGCAAATCCTCATAGGTTTGAGAGGTGATGACAAATGGAAGCCATTCATTTTGTCTACTGAATTATCACTAGATCATTTTACTCCTGACTTAAATGAGTTGCTAGGACACATGCTAACCTTTGAGCAAGATGTCAAAGGTGAAAGTGATAAAAGTGAAGGTCAAGCAATGTATTCAAAGGATAAGAAGAAGAATAGCAAAGGGAAGCAACAAGCAAATGAAGATGAAGGTACAACTAGTCAAGCTAACTTCCTAAGAGGAAGAGGAGGTGGAAAAGGTAGAGGAAGAGGCAGAAGTAATAAAGATGGAGTCAAAGCTTGCTGGATTTGTGGTAAGACAAATCACTTAGCTTATGATTGTTGGCATAATACTCAGAATAATGATGGATATAATCAAAACTTTAATTCAAGAGGAAGAAGTGGCAGAAATCAAAGAGGTAATTTCAGAGGCAGAGGTAGTAGAGGTTACTTTGGAAGAAATGCAGGTAGAGGATTCCAAAGTCAACAATACAACAATACCTACTACAATTATGCTTCAGATAAAAAGGAGGATTCAACATTGATAATGAATGCAACTTGTGAAAGGCAAAGTGAAGATCAAAGAGTCTTCTACATTGACTCAGGGTGTAGCAATCACCTGAGTGGTAACATAGCTTTGATGACTGATTTGGAGAATAAGGTAACTAATCATGTAGTTCAAATAGGTGACAATACAAAGCACATTGTAAAATCAATTGGATTAGTGAAGGCCAAGGATTGAAGTACTCTCTTGAGTAAGGTTTTGTATGTTCCTACAATTCCAAAGAATCTGATAAGTGTAGGACAAATTGTTGAAAAAGGTTATGAAGTTAGCTTCACTAATGAAGGAGTTTTTGTGGAAGACCCTAGCAATGGGTATAAACAAATTGTTTCAAGGAAGAAAGAAGGAAGATTGTTCACATTGAAGATTCAAGGTAACATTGGTCATGCCTTGTTTACCTATGGAGGACATAAGATCTCTGAGTTAGATCTTTGGCACAAAAGGCTTGGACATTTCAATGAAAGAGGTATTAAAGATATGGTTAACAATGGTTTAGTGCTTGGTTTGTCTAATGTTGAAGGTCAACATATGACATACAGATGTGAGGCATGTCAATTAGGTAAGGCTCATAAGCAACCTTATTCCAAGCATGGTTCTATGTATTCAGAGAAGCTTGAATTGGTACACACAGATGTGTGGGGACCATCAAAGGATTTCAACATTAATGGTTCAAGGTATTATGTGATTTCTGTTGATGATGCTACAAGATGGATCACTATCTATGTGATCAAAGATAAGTCAGAAGTATTCAATACATTCAAACATTATCATGTGTATGTAGAGAGAATTACAAGTCAAAAATTGAAGAGTCTAAGGTCAAATGGAGGGGGAGAGTATTTCTCTAATGAGTTCAGTGATTACTTGTGGAATGCAGGTATAAAAAGGAAAATTACTTGCACGTACTCTCCTCAACAAAATGGTGTAGCAAAAAGGAGGAATAGAACTCTTGTTGAGTTTGCAAGATCCATGATGAAGGAGAAAAATTGCCCAAATTATTTGTGGGTTGAGGCTATAAATATAGCCACATATTTGGTCAACAGATTACCATGTAAAGCTTTGCAGGGTATGACACCATATGAGGCATGGTGGGGTAAGAGAGCTACTCTAGATCATTGCAAAGTATTTGGATGTTTGGCATATGCATATGTGCCATCTCAATTAAGGCACATATTGGAACCTGAAGCTGAAAAGTATGTGTTCATTGGGTATGATGATAAGCAGATGGGATATAGGTTGTGGAGTCCATCCACAAAACAATTCCTTGTATCAAAGGATGTTACATTTGATGAGCAAGGTACTTGGTATGCAAGTACAATCAATAATTATGCAGGTGATGAAGAAGTTGTAAATAAAAAGAAAGGTAAATCAAAGGTTCAGATATTTGATGAAGAGGAGAACAATGAAGTAGAGGTTGAAGTTGAAGAAGTGCCAAGGTTTGATCCAGAGTGTGATGAACCAGAAACCTCAAGGAGTGGAGAACTCAGAAGGTCATCAAGACACAAATGGCAACCTACAAGGTATAGCTATGACACTTCTTTTTTGGCTACCAAAGATTATGCTTATATGATAAAGGCAGATGAATATCCTTCTACAAATGAAGAGGCAAAAGGTAAGGAAAATTGGGATAAAGCTATGCAGGAAGAGTATGATGCATTGATGGAAAATCAGACATGGGATTTGGTTCCTAAACCAAATAGTCAGAAGATCATTGGATGCAAATAGGTATACAAGACAAAGAGGCTTGCAGATGGAAGTGTGTCTAGATATAAAGCTAGACTTGTTGTGAAAGGTTTTGCTCAGACATATGGTATAGATTATGATGAGACCTATAGTCATGTGGCAAAGATGACAACCATCAAACACTCATAGCTATTGCTGCATGTAAAGGTTGGAAATTATGTCAATTAGATGTGAAGAATGCTTTTCTAAATGGTTACATTTCAGATGATGTTTTCATGGAGCAACCACAAGGATTGAGAAATGAAAGGTATCCAGATCATGTATGTAAGCTCAAGAGAGCTTTGTGTGGTTTGAAGCAGGCCCCAAGGGCATGGAATTATAGACTTTTGAAGTTCTTGAAAGAACTTGGTTTCCAAGTATCTAAAGCTGATAGTAGCTTACTTGTTAAAGCAAGTGATGATGGGTTCATTTCCATGTGCATATATGTTGATGATATAATTCTTACAGGTATAGATGAGAAAGGCATTCAAGGCCTAAAGAAGCAGATGGAGAAAGAGTTCAAGATTAGTGACTTGGGAGACTTGTCATATTTCTTGGGCATGGAGATCTCATACACTCAACATGGAGTGTATGTAACTCAAGAAAGGTATTTGAAAAACTTGTTGATCAAGTTTAAAATGAATGACTGCAGGGTAGCACCTACTCCAATGGAAGTAAATCACAAATTGAGCAGATATGAAGGAGAAGATTTCAAGGACATGAAGCTATATCAAAGTTTGGTTGGTAGTCTGATCTATGCTACATTAACTAGGCCTGACTTGTCATATGCAGTTGGAGTATTGTCTCAATTCATGCATTGTCCTAGGAAAGAACATTGGGTTGCAGGACAAAGAGTGTTGAGGTACATTAAGGGTACACTCAAAGAAGGTTTGTATTATGGTTTTACATCAGATACAAACATCAAGATTTATAGTGATACAGATTGGGCAGGTAATCCTGATGATAGGAGATCAACTTATGGATACTTGTGTTATGTGGGAGATAAGTTAATTTCATGGTGTTCAAAGAAGCAACACAGGATTGCTTTATCATCCACAGAGTCTGAGTACAAAGGTATGGTTGAATCTGCAAAGGAAGTGATATGGCTTAAGACTCTTATGAAGAGTTTTGACATCATCCAGAGTACACCCACTATTCATGGAGATAACATGAGTTCATTGTATTTAGCTGTTAATCCTGTTTTTCATGCCAGGACTAAACACTTTGAGATTCAGTATCATTTTCTAAGAGAGAAGGTGATGGATAAAGAGATTGAAGTTATACATACTTCAACAAAAGATCAGATAGCTGATATGCTAACCAAAAAGCTTGGATGGACCAAAGCTACAAAGATTCAAAGACATGGCACGTATAAAGAAGAAAGAGAAAACCTCAATTGATGATTGAGGGGGAGCTCTTGGTGCAAGGCAATCAACAATTGAAGTTTTGATGAAGTTTTGAAGTCAATTATTGAAGAAAAGATCAAGTCATGAAGCATGAAGAAAGTATATGTTCAGAGAATGGAGATATGTATACATATGTACATTAATTTAGAGTTACTTCACTTATACTTTTGTATGGTGAAGAACTTGTACATATTTGCCTATATATACAAGGAAAATGTCGGGGAAAATATGAGAGAGAGCATGTGAATAGAGAAATTAGAAGTTGTATGAGTCATTAGACACTTTAGAAGTGAGTAAGATCTCTCTCATCACTCAGATGTAAAGTTTTCCAGAAATGAAGAAAAGTTGCGCCCAATATTTCTGTTACACTTATATGTTCCTCGAGTAGCTTTGATGTGAACCTTTTCCCTATACATGGGCACTTTCTACTCTAGTGCTAGCTAGAGGTTTCTTCCCCATGTTACCACATACTTGATACTCTCATATGTGGTGGTACTTTGTACTTTGGGATATCATTCAACTCTTACTTCAGTTCAGTTCATCGATCAATAGAGAGAGCTATTCTAGCCATCGTCTTCTCCGTGTGTCTTGCTGCATTTGTGCTCCTTATGTGTGCTTCTTGTGTGTCTCTCGCACTTCTACACACACCCAACAGTGGTATCAGAGCAGGTTCAGCTTCTTCTCAAGTTTCGGTTTTTCGCGTCGCAGCACGCGTGCACTTTAACAGTGCAAATCGACTTTGGAGCATAGAACTGTGAATTTCAGTAGCCCGGAAACATTTCCACCAGGTGCGTTGGCATTTTACCCCCATTTCAAAGCCATTCGTGCAGCCAGAATCAGCATCAGAGTGACGGTTTGTGAGCTAAAATTTCAGCACTCATTTCAGCTTTCATCGAAGTGAAGATTTTGTCACATTCTTGTTCCTTAGTGAAATGGCGGGCAGCAATGACTTGTTTGGCATGCTTCAAGCTGAAGATAAGATTGATGGGACCAACTACCCGATGTGGTCTTACATGATGAAGCATGTTCTTGTTGCAAAACAACTTTGGAACATAGTGGTAGGTGTAGATCGAAGACCGGCAGGTGCTTCTACTTCACAGTCTACTGCCACAGATGGAGCTTCTTCTTTGAGTACAGTGGTTTCTCCTTCTCCACCTACACAAGAGCAGCTTAGATGGGATGGAAAAGATGCTCAAGCTCATGCTTTGATTGCGCTTTCAGTGAAGCATCATATAGTTCCACAAATTCGGTCATGTTCTACATCGAGACAGGCATGAGACACTCTTGCTTCTTTGTATGCCGTGCATAATGAAGCACATGTTGCATACTTGAGGAAGCAACTTGAGGATGTATGTATGGCTGAAAATGAGTCAGTGGATGTGTATGTGACATGCATCAAGGATTTGAAAGAGCAATTGGCAAACATAGATGAGATCATTCCGGATGCATCACTCATTTCTACATTGTTGAAAGGATTACCGGAATCTTTTCAAAGCTTTGCTACTACACTCTGTTTGGTTGCAAAAGGAAATCCTAATATGTATGCATTTGATGAGGTTGTGTCTCTTCTTCTGCAAGAAGAGCAATCTAGAGTGAATAGGAGTGGTTTGATTGAGGGAACGCAAGCACTTGCTATCTCACAAAAGGGGAAAAGCAAGTATGGTTCAGCTTTGAGTTCATCAAAACCAAAGCCTCAAGCTTCCTCTTCCACACATTCCTCTAATGATGGTGATTTGCAAAAGAAGAAGAGATGCAAATATTGCCGGAAGGCTGGTCATACTATTGATGAGTGTAGAAAGCTTGCTAAACGCAATGAAAAGAAGAAGGAATCGGGCATGTCTATTGCTGAAAATTCAGCAAATGCAAAGAATGATGAAGCTAACTTGGCTCAAGATTTTTGGGCATGTGTTGTTACATGTCATTATGATGCTTCTTTACATTCTAAATGTATGGTTGTGACTGAGGCTGATTCGGATTAGTTCTTTGATAGTGGTGCTTCAAAGCACATAACATCATGCAAAAGATTTTTTGCCTCTTTGAAAGATGCACCTAAAGAAGGACATGTGGTGTGTGCAAACAATACCTCTTATCCTATCATTGGAGTAGGAGAAATTGAGCTTACGGCTGCAAATGGAGATGTGATTCTCTTGAAAAATGCATTGTATGTGCCCGGTATCAAGAAGAACTTAATTTCAGTTCCATTGATTGCCAAAGTTGGACTTCATGTACACTTTGTTGATGATAAGTGTATGGTTCATGATTTCAGCAATGGCGATGTTATCGTGATGTCTGGTACATTATGTAATGGTTTGTATCGCATGGATACATACAAGAGGGTTGCCTCGAATGCCTTAGTTGCTCACACTTCTTCCATGGCTGAAATGGAGCTTTGGCATGCTCGTTTTGGTCATTTAAACTTCAATAGTTTTCTCTACTTGCAAATGAAGGACATGGTTATTGGCTTACCTACACTTGAGTCCATTGAAAAGCATGCATGTGAAGGTTGCATTCTTGGAAAAATGCATCGTGCTTCTTTTCCAAAAGATAGTCATACACACACTACAACATAGTGATATATGTGGTCCCGTCAAGACTCCATCTTTTGGGAAGCATGTATATTTTGTTACCTTCATTGATGATGCTACTCGCCATACATGGGTGTATCTATGAAAGCAAAGAATGAGGTATTTTCTTGCTTCAAAGCATTTTTAGCTATGGCTGAAAATTTTTCTTCACAAAAGCTTTTGACTCTATGCACGGATCATGGTGGTGAGTACATGTCACATGAGTTTAATGCTTTTCTTCGTGAAAGAGGTATTTCACACCAATGTACGGTGCTATATACACCTCAACAAAATGGTGTTGTCGAGCGTAAAAATAGAACTCTACTTGAAATGGCACGATGTATGGTTAAAGGAAAGCATCTTCCTCACAAGTTTTGGATGGAAGCGGTCATGTGTGCAAATTATGTGTTGAATCGTTGCCCTACAAAAGCATTGAGAGTCATCACTCATTATGAGGCTTGGAATGGTCATAAGCCTATGGTTAGTCATATGCGTGTGTTTGGTTGTTTGGCATATGCTCTTGTGCCATCACAACAACATCACAAACTTGATGACAAGGCAAAGAAATGTATATTTGTTGGTTATAGTGCTGAAAGTAAGGGATATCGATTGTACCATCCATTGACAAACACAATTATTGTGAGTCGAGATGTGGTATTTGCTGAAAATTCAGTTTTCCCTCTACTTGAATGCAAAAAACTGCCAACAGTTAGCTCACAAGATGTGTTCGATACACTCATGCCTTTGTTCCAAAATGGTGCGCTTGACTATGGCCATGTAGACCAGCCAACTGAGGTTCAAAGGGCTAAAAAATTCCAGCCAAATAGGGCTGAAAATGCAGAGAATTTCCAGCCAAACATGGCTGAAAAAATTCAGCCAAAAATTTTCAAAACTGTTGGAAATTTCCAGCCACATATGGTTGAACATTTGCGTCAAAATATGGCTGAAACTGAGCATGAAATTCAGCCCACGCATGATGTACATATTGAAGATGTTTTACATAATGAACGCATGTCTATCAAGAGTGCACAAGCTATGCCAAAGTGGCTGAAACAAACTTTGCAGGACAGCAAATTGAGTGCACCTTTACTTGGTAGAACAAGATCAAGCTCTCACCATGCATCAAGTAATTTTGTGGATTATTTTCTTATTGCTACAGCATGTAATGAAGAGCCACTTTCTCTTGAAGATGCATGTGACGATCCACAATGGATGAGTGCTATGCAATCAGAAATGGATTCCATACATAGGAATGGTACTTGGGAGTTATGTGAATTTCCAAAAGGAAAGAATGCCATTGGTACAAAGTGGGTTTACAAGATTAAGAGAAAATCTGATGGTAGCATTGATCGCTACAAAGCTAGATTGGTTGCCAAAGGATATGTGCAACAATATGGCATTGACTATGAGGAAACTTTTGCACCTACTTCACGCATGACTATCATTCGTACCGTGGTTGCATTGGCTGCCCATCGAGGTTGGAAAGTGCATCAATTGGACATAAAAACAGCCTTCTTTAATGGAGATTTGCAAGAAGAGGTCTATGTGAAGCAACCTCCTGGATTTGCTATGAAAGGGAAAGAGCATATGGTTTTTCGCTTGCATAAATCCTTGTATGGTCTCAAGCAAGCTCCACGTGCATGGTATGACAAAATACATAAGCACTTGATTGCTCTTGGCTTCACATGTAGTCCGATTGAAAGCACACTCTATGTACGCAAAAATGGGGCTGATCTTATAGTGCTTGTTCTTTATGTCGATGACATACTCTTGATTGGGTCATGTGATGCAAAACTTGACATTCTTATGGCTGATTTGCAGCATACTTTTGATGTCACTTATCTTGGTCTTTGGAGCTACTATCTTGGCATCCAGCTTGTATCCATTGAGGGGGGAATTGTTATGCATCAAGCAAAGTATGTTGAAAAGCTACTTCAGCGTTTTGATTTTGAGGATTGTAAGCTAGTTTCCACACCAGTTGAGACAGGATTCAGGTTCTCAATTGAGGATTATAGTGATGCATTTGACACTTCTCTTTATCAGCAAGTTGTGGGATGTCTTATATATGCATGCAACACAAGGCCGGATATACAGTATGAAGTTTCCCTGTTGAGTCGATTCATGCATAGCCCTTGCACTAAGCATTGGCAAGCGGTGAAACGTGTGTTTAGATATCTCCGAGGCACTTTGAGCTTAGGTCTCTTTTATGGCAGAGATATTCAGCCATGCTTGCATGCTTTTACAGATAGTGATTGGGATGGTTGTTATGATACTCGCGTGTCCACTAGTGGTAATTGCTTTTTCCTTGGAGACTCATGCATATCTTGGTTGAGTAAGAAGCAACCTACAGTGGCGACATCGAGTTGTGAAGCTGAGTACAGGGAATTTTTCACAGCTACAGTGGAGTGTATATGGCTGAGACGCCTATTGATGGATCTTTTCATGGAGATTGATGTTGCTACGCATATTCTCACAGATAGTCAGAGTGCTTTGGCTGTTGCACGAAACCCAATGTTTCATGCACGGACCAAACATATTGAGGTGCATTATCACTATGTGAGAGAGCACCTTCATGCAGGAGATATTGATTTGGTATATGTGCCTACACAAGATAATGTAGCAGACATATTCACCAAAGCTCTTCCACGGGAAAAGTTTGAAGCTTTTCGCAAAGCTTTAGGCTTATTACCTTGTGGGGGCTGATCTGTCACTCCCTGTATGTGTTCACATCATTCGCTCCAGGGGGGTTTGTTACACTTATATGTTCCTCGAGTAGCTTTCATGTGAACCTTTTCCCTATACATGGGCACTTTTTACTCTAGTGCTGGCTAGAGGTTTTTTCCCCATGTTACCACATACTTGATACTCTCATATGTGGTGGTACTTTGTACTTAGGGACATCATTCAGCTCTTACTTCAGTTCAGCTCATTGATCAATAGAGAGAGCTATTCTAGCCATCGTCTTCTCCGTGTGTCTTGTTGCGTTTGTGCTCCTTGTGTGTGCTTCTTGTTTGTCTCTCGCACTTCTGCACACACCCAACAATTTCTGAGAATTCTCCTTCTGTGTTGAATCTTTTGTGAAATGCTTTTGTACAAGTCTAAGTCTATAGTTGATTGACCCGTTGTACAAATTTTCAGCTTTTAATTGTGATATGGCTGAGAGAATTGAGTGTAGGAACATTTACATGTGTAAATGTAAAGAAGAGAAGTTGCAGGAGGCACAAAATTCGATGCTAATGTTTTGGTCAGTTCTCCTTCCACAGTGTAAAGTTTTGAGCAAGCAAGCACTCATTCTTTAAGTTGGAAGGTAAGCTACCTATGGCTAAAAGCATTTTATTAAACAGGTTCTAGTTTGGGAGAACCAAGCCTTAGAAGTTGCAGGTGTCAAAGTCGATTGTAAATAACTACAGTTTCAGACATAGGTGACTTGTTAAGATCATTTCTCAAGATCTACTGAGTCTTTTGGAATGATTTAACTTGGAGGAGGTGCGCAAACTATGTGCAAATTTTTATCAAAAACTTTACACATTTGAGTGAGTTATGTGCAGCAGACTTTCTGTGTAGTCACCTTCTTCACAGTTTGTTCAAGATTTTGGAAATTGAGTATTGATCCTCCAAATTGGTGAAGGTTTTAAGTTATTCTTGATATAGAGGTGCTCTAACTTCAAGGATAACGTGTTCTTTTGGAGATTAATACTCTCCATCATGTGACAGTATTCCATGTAGGGGCAGGCTCGAGTGAAGAGAAGAAACTACACTGCAAGGTAATATGTTTGGTCACCCTAGTATCAAAGTACCAAACATCTGAGTCTACTACAGACATGCACTGCTCATGAGAAGATGGGTCAAAAACTGCAAATAGTAGTAAACACCCATTCTTCATCATGCACTAGGTTAGAAAACTCTGTTTTTGGAGTAGAGGCCTCTGCAACAACTATTCCAGCCTCTTTTGTAGCGAGTTTAGGATAGTGCTTTATGATATGATCATTTCCTTTACAGTACTTGCAAAACAATTTCTGCTTTTCAGATTTCTTCTCATCTTTATCTTCCTTCTTTGAATGTGCAGAATTAGCATATTTATGCTTACTAGTCGAAGAACTCCATTTTCCATTGCCCTTCTGACTAGCCAAGAAAGTTTGATCTACAACACGCATAATGGACCTATTGTGCCTTGACTGGTCTTCTTGCAACACAACAGAGGCTAACTCCTCAAATGACAAGGCATTTGGATTGCCTTTCATCATCAACCAAAGAGTAGAAGCGAAACTCTCATACGAATCAGGAAGATCATTCAGAATGGTATGCACAAGTGAGCTATCTGGTATAACTTCATCAGCAGAAGTCAATTGTTCCTTCAAGTCTTTGATCTTTGTTAGAAAATTGTCCATAGAATCACCTTCATTCATGTGCTCACTCTCCAACTATTTTCGGAGGTAAGCAACACGAGCCTCATTCCTAGCTTGGTACAATGTGGTAAGTGTATCCCAAGCATCCTTAGCTGTTGTGCAAGATCGAATGTGAGGAATAATGGCACATTTGACAAACAAAGCGATCAATGCATGTGTCTGAGAATCTCTGCCATCCCAACGAATCTGATTTGCAGTAGGTGCAACAAAAACCGTAGCACGAATAGGAATCTGCAGAATATCATCATCTTCGACAGCATCTCCATCAGTTCCAGCACCTGTATTTGCAGTACCTTTATTCGCAGGTGTAACAAGATGTCTTTCAACACCCTACACAATATTCCACAGTCCTTGTGCAACCAATACATGTCGCATCATATAAGCCCATAACAGGTCGTTGGTACCATCCAACTTATCTTCAACAGCCAACATACGGAATATATCACTGCTTTCAAACATGGCCGATGACTGAAATACCTTGATGCAAAAAATTGATTGTATCTCAAAAAGTTGAACAAAATTGCCCAGACGAATTCTACTAAACTTGTAGCAGTCTTCGAGACACTTATACTTGCAAACCGAAACTAGTATATACCTTTGGCACAAAAAGATGAAATAGCCTACACAAGCACTGCAATAGTGTGTTCAAAGGCCAAAACAAGCTAAGATCGCGATTTTGGCACCACACAGCGAAGCTGTTTTGATGTATGAAACACCTTGAGTATGCTCACCAAAATTCATGCGATTCTGATACTTCAACCAGAGGAGTGTTGATGATGCCCTAGATGAGGCGGTGACTTGCTCTGATACCAATTGTTGGAGTTAGACGCTTGCGGAAGCACGCAAACAACACAAGGAAGAAGAAGAAGATTGGAGCACAACACACAATATTGAATGTATTACTAGAGAAATGTACAAAGATAAGTCGCCCATTAGGGCAATAGGCATGTATACAAGCCGGGGGAAAATCCTCTTAAAGAGGAAAAAAGTGCCCCGGTGGTCCCAGTGTGTTCACACACATCACTACCTAAATATACCAACATGCATTTTCTCTCTTGTCAACACCTGGCACTACCCGATGGAGGATTTTTCCCAAAAATCAGACCCGAATTCATGATCCCCAAATCATAGACCACAATACTAAGCTCTCTGTTGCCATCTTTATGCACAACTTGCTGTGCACATTCCTAAACTTGATCTTCCACCTGCATATCTTCATGCTCTTCCATCTTCTTTAATGCAACCGTTTCTTGCTTCTAAACTAAGACATCCAATTCTTTATCCAAATTATGTTGAACAATCTGCTTTTTTGGCTCTATAACCTGTTATAATAATACTCGCTTCTCAGCTTCATGTTGCTCAATCATCTTCATCAACTGACTCTCGTGTACTGATAGAAAACCATCTTTGATCTAATCACAAGGATAACTAATTAGTGCTTGTAGTTTCTCTTTTAACCATGTCCACAGGTCCTGCATGAACTTCTGCATTTGTTGCTTTATGACCATCATATCCATCTCTGTAATTAACATTGCATCCATCTTTAATTCCTCATTCTCCAACATCTTCTTCTCCAAGACCAATAAAGGTTTAATTCTTGATCTCAACACTTCATTATCTTCTTGTAAATTCGCATTCAATTCAGCTAATTTTTTTATTTCTGTCTCTACCATATCTTTCATTCTTGAAGAGACTTCTTAACCTTCAATACTTCTATTGCCTGCTGCTGATGAAAAGAAGACAGTACCTCTTCATGTTGTTGTACTGTGTTTTGTTACTCTTCCTGTAAAGTCTGAACCTGAGCCTTGAGTATCTGATATTCCTCAGAGTTTAAGACATTAGTAAGTAACTACTGCTCTTTTAACAAACCATCTTGCTTTAATATAAATTTACACACTTCATCCAACCTTTTCAGCATGTCAGCCACTTCAATACTTGGTTCAACATTAGGTTGAGATACCTCTGGAACTGAAGTTTTATCCACCACAGTTTGTAATACAGGTTCTAACCTATGCTTCTTTGATAATTTGAAACTTCAACCCACCACCTTTGGTTGTTCTATCTCCTCTGCTATGTTAAATGGAGTTTCATTAAAACTTCACCCCTTATAAGATTTTATCTCCAATGCTTATACCATGGAATCTCCTTCCTCCTGCTTATAACCAGCTTTTAATAAGTCACAATACATTTTGTCCAATTGGACTTTCTCCTCAATACCACCCTACTCGTGCTCTTGATTCCTTAAAGAAGCTATGTATTGGTCATATGCTTTTGGCCAAACAACTTCATTTCTCTCGATCTGCTGCACAAATTGGAAAATTGCTGCAAAATAGGCTGCCAACCTACTATTATCATGTGTCTTGCATTTATCTGAAGCAAATACCTCACTATACATCCTTTCGAATATCAAATGATCCCAACTAAAAGGTCCTCCTTTTTTCCCAACTTAATGCTGCATAATTATCTTTGGAATTGTAATCATATTTGACAATGAAACACAAATGCTCAAGATACCGCTTGAGTTGCTCTCGTCGTGTATAGGATACATTCTTTAACATATAATATTGTCTACCCCCTCCTTGGGGCCAAATTTCGTTCTTCATTTCTTTCTTTTTACACTTAGGCACCACCTACTCTTTTTATAAAGGTACTTTAACGACCTCAGCAATCAGTTCAAGAGAAAATTTCACCTGAGATGATAACTAGTCTTTCATCTTCCGGATGATATCCATCTGACTTTTGGTGTAATAACTTAACTTCCACCTTGCCAATGGTAACGATGCAAACTCAAACAGGGAAACGTGTTGTAACCAGATATTATGCATAGGTGCACTTACATAAACTTCTATCTTGAAATCTCCAAAAGGCACCATCAGTGACTGTCACAACTTACTAGCCAATGTCAGAGTTTGCACCTCATCCTCTTCCTCTTGGAGCAAGCTATCACTCTCTTCAGTAGAAGACTCTTCTTTGCGAGCGACCACTTCTCTTCTGCACACTCAATTCCTCATGTTTGTTGTGATTGCTCTCGAAATCACAGAGGCTAAACTAATAGTCTTCTTTTGGCGCATAAACCTGCACATTTGAAATGCACGATTGAATTGTAAAATCTTGAAATTGTATGACACTATATTACCCACAAACTGCACCACCTTTCCATAATGCATACTTTCGAGCGAAACTTTCAGCAAATGATTTAATTTTTTCCCTCAAATCGATGCAACAAATGAAAATATTTTTATACTTCTCTTCCACCATGAACAAATGTCAGACACCCAATACTTGAATAGAGCACCAATTACACATACACACATCAACCCAACAATTTTTTAGTGAAAAAAATTTGGTTGAGGAAATTCAGAACCAGCAGAATCCGACTGAACAAGTTCCAACACACCAACCTTCGATTGAGTAGAATCTCATTAACGAAAATCTAATATAGTAAAATCCGATCAAGTAAAATCTGATTGAGTAAGCTTTAAATAGTACCATCCTTAACCTCACATCCACTTTTGCAGACCAATGTACCCTTAAAAATGTACTTTAAGTACTCTTAAAACAACATTTTTTGAGATAACATAGGACCATTGGAAAAAATGTAGAGAAATATGACTTCTTACTTCTATGATCACCAATGGTGCCATTCTAATTTTCTGAAGTACACATCACTTGCACTAGATTAGATGACAACCAATCCATATGCGGCGGCTTCCCTTGAAACTTCTTCAAACAAAATCCATTGATCGGCTTTTCCATTCTCATGCCAAACACATCAGCTACCATGAATGTCCCTTGGCCTAAGTCTTGCACAATCTAATATGGATCTTTATATCTCAAGGTAAGTATTCCTGGATGTGGCTCTAATTTGGAGTTGTGCACCATCATCCAACCTCCAGCCTGAAATATCTTGAATTTCACATTCATATTGACTCAAGACTGTCTCCTTCTTTGAATTACCTCTATTATGTATGCACTAACTAAGCGATCCTCCTCCAGCTGAAGAAGATACTTACTCCTATGCTTAATCTATACTTCAAGTGACATCTTTTCTACTGTGACTCGCAAACTGGGAACCACAAACTCCATTGGAGCTACTACTTCCAAGCCATAAACCAACCTAAATGGTGTCATACTTGTTGTCACTTTGAAAGCTGTTCGAAACGACCATAATGCTGAATCAAGCAACAAATCCCAATTTTTCTGATTGTCATGCACTAACTTTTTAAGAATATATAGCAAAATCTTATTAGTGCTTTTCGCTTGACCATTTGCTTGAGGATGATAAGCTTTAGACTTTTTATGCATAATCAGATGTGTTCTTGTTAATTCAAAAATTACTTCTTTAAGGAAATGAGCTCCTTTATCACTTAGTAATTCAATTGGACATCCAAATGTGACCATGATGTTGTGGTAGAGGAACTTTGCCACACTTGCTGCCTTATTGTCCTTCAATGCTACTGCTCCCACCCACTTTGTGCAATAATCTATAGCTACTAAAATATATCTATTACCACACTGGGTAATAGGCTTGATAGGCCCAACAAAATCCATGCCCCATTTCTGAAATGGATCCAATGGTAAAACAGGATGATTAGACATCCGATCTGAATTATTTGTTTGGCATGTTTTCTAACAAATCACACATCTTTTAGCGAATTCATGAGCATCCTTTAATACTAAAGGCCACCATAATCTTGTTTGCAAAACCTTTTTCCCTGTGATATCACCTGAAAAATGTCCTCCTTCTGCTCCCAAATGTGCTTCCTAAAAAAAAGCTAGTTGCTCCAAATCTGGTACACACCTTCTAATGACTTGATCCACTCCTTTCTTATAGAATGCACCAAATATAACCAAATATGGTCTACTTTTAAGAGCAAACTTCTTCATCTGATCAAGTGTAAAATATTGAGGTAATGCTACATCTATTAGAAACACCAATAATTATTTTATACCAAGAATCAGATTAAGCAATCTATACATTGAATAACTCTCCATGTGGAAATTCATCAATGATACTCGTCGGTGCTTCACCTCAATCCAATCTACTGAAGTAATCCACCACTGCATGTTCTTTACCTGGAGTATGAATAATGACAAAATCAAATTCTTGCAATAGAAGCATCCACCTTGCCAATCTTCCCATTAATAATGGCTTTTTGATCAAATATACTAAAGCCACTAAAGATTTCCTTGTGCCCTATTTTGGCTAAAATGTATCCTTGAGCTAGGTGGATGCTTACCTCATTCTCAATGATCCAGTCTTGTCCTAGGATCAAGTTTTCTATTAGATCATCATCTCTGTACACTAGAACTCGTTGTTCCATAGGTTAATTTCCTAGGTGGAGGGATATTGTGGCTTCTCCAATGCATTCTATAACTTGACCTCCCACACCTATCATGTGTGCTTTTGTGGGTGTCATAATTGTTTGAAGATTTGTGATGACAATACTTCGTATACAATTGAGTGCTGCTCCTGAATCTAGTAAGGTGTCTATTAGTGTTGGCAACAGTCAAGGAACTGAAGGACTCACAAGACAAGGAAGCCAACGAAGGGAGTCAGAGCGAAGAGAAGGCACAAGCAGACAGAGTAGTCAACGAAGATCTGGCAAGTAGGCCATCTAAATTTTTCATGCATCAAAGAGGTGGGCACACAAGAAGAAGGAGCAAGTAGGGGGCTCCAGGAAGTGTATGTCAAACTGTTGGAAGAAATCCCTACAAAAATAGTGATTTTCATCACTAAAAACCATTGTAAATAACATTTCATATTTTTGTAGTTCCATTTTGTGCAAGCCAAGGAGTCCTTGAGCTTGAGGAGCTTTAGAAGTACATACCTATCCAGTTTCATATTTTTTAGACTCTGTTTGAGCCCTCAAATAGGCCCTAGAACCTAATTTTTAACTAGGCCAGACACTAGGTCTGGACAAGGCCAAAAGCTAGTCAAAAACTATAAATAGAGCTAGAGATCTCATTTTTGGGGGTAGCTTGTAACAGATTTGAACTTGTATGAGCATTTTGGAAGTAATCTAAAAGAACTTCATTGTCTTTCTCTTTGTCTTGCCGTGTGTGCGCGTGTGTGTGTATGTGTGTGCATGTTGGTGTGCTTCTCACTCACGCACTTGTGCCTTCACTTGCTCGAGGTCATCATACCATCCTCACGTCTTCCCCGATTGACATTAAAGGAGGTGCTACTCATCATTGAGCTACACCAAATTTTGGCGCCGTTGCCGGAGATCGAGCTTTGAGGACGAGCATGTGATGGTAAGATGTAGAGTTGTGACGTTGGCGTTGTAGGTAATTTCTTTACTTTTCCTTATTTTCCTCTTTCTTACTTCATCATCATCATCACCATCATCATCCTCACCATATACGATCTCCATCTCCATCATCGCAAAAATTTCCGTTTTTGATCATATCACCTTCTTCCCCCCATCTCCCTCATTCCACTTGTGAGAGAGAGCGAGAGAGCGATTTGTGTGTGCTGTTTTTTCATGTTTTTTTGAGCTTCCTTGCAGGTTTTTGCCGTATCATCCTGTCCAGCAGGCTGCGTAGGCGGACAAGCTCGGAACTGTCTCTGTGTCGCAGAGCTCTGTCGATCGCGATCGACAGAAAATTGCATCTTTTGGTAAAACAAAGCACACCACAATGACACACGAGAGGAGCACATTCCAAATCATTACTTGAAATTAAAAAATTGCGTGTTTCTCTGTCAATCGTGACCGACACCATTGATCGCGATCGACAGCCACGATCGACAACCTCTGTCAATCGCGACCGACAGCCCTTGTCAATCGCAACTGACAGACCTCTCGATCGCGACCGACAGACCCCACGACCGACCGACTACCACGTAGGATTCAGTCAATCGCGATTGACACTGTCGATCGCGACCGACTGAAATTTGATGATTGACACCAAAACTCGCGTTGCCACGTGTCCATCGTGATGGACACATCCCCGATCGACTGAAATCACGGCGAAAATCTCGGAAAAAGTGTCGATCGCGATTGACACCATCGATCGCGATTCACAGGACTCACGACCGACTCTGTCGATCGCAATTGACACTGTCAATCGCGACTGACATGTCGATCGCGACCGACAGGCCCCGATGGACACCTCTGTCAATCGCGATTGACAGACCTGTCGATCGCGATTGACAGGCTTTTTCGACCAAATTTTAGGGGTTTGTTATTCCAAGATTTGGGGGTAATTTTGGGCATATTTGTCTATCAATTAGCATTGTGTGATGTCCCTACATGTATGTTTTGAGGGAAATCCTGTGATCTGTTAGCCTGTTCGAACCTTGTTGTAGCCCTAGAATCCTGAACTGTCATAACTTTCTCATACGAAATCCGTTTGCTATGATTCTTGTTTTGTTGGAAAGCTCGCGAGGAGTACAACCAAAACTTCCACTAGTTAAAGTAAAATTAATATCAAGATTATTAGCTATAGTATTTTTAAGTGGACCATACCTAGGGGGAACAAAACCAAGGGATCTCTAGAATTGTTTGCCATAAAGACAGAGGGCAAATTGATATCTAAATTGCATGAATGGAAGTGATTTATTATGTCATTTGAATCTAACTCTTGAGCTAACCTTGGGACTTTTATAGGTCCATCGAGAGCACTTGAGGGCATCCAGAGCAAGGGCTTTTTGCAAGCTTGAGAACCGGATTCTTGAGCACCGGATTCTTGAGCACCAAAGGGCAAGGGATCAGCAAGTGAGGTTGGAATACTCTCATCTCCCTCTGTCAATTCCTAGCTTAGGCTACACGTGAATAGTGCTAGAAGTAAGTCAAGGCAACGATACGCATGAGACAAGTCAAGACTATCTAAGAAATCAAGTTCAAGTCAAGAGATAACCTGTGTGTGACCGACAACTTTAAAGGAAAAGAACCTAACGTGGAACGATCAACTTAAAGTGCGAAAATTAACTCAAGTATTCCTGATGATGTGATATCAGACAAGATCATAAACACGATAATCAACATAAAAAAGAATCAAGTGACTGATACAAAAGAACTCAGCAACGAGGTTGTACCTTGGGTAAAAATTGGGATCGCTCAGCTAGGCTTATGAACCTTAGATCAGGACGACACCTAGGGAGAGATAGACAAAGTCTTAGATTTTCAGGGGCTAGTGTCAATCATACTGCTAGGTCTTGGGCCCAGCAGTTGAGCCATCATTCGTACTACGCTAGCTCTGAGACTAGTGAGTCAGAGATGTCTCAAGGTATGGAGAGACCCACAGGAAGTTCAGGTGTGCCATACTTACATAGGGTAGAAGGCCTCTACAAGAAGCAGCTGGAATACCTTAGGACCAACCGATTAGGTGCTAGCATCTATGAGGACGGCCTAGGAAGGTCCGTGGTCCACATTAAAAATCATGACCAACCTATTGGACTCGAACGTCCAGCTGTCAAGTTTGAAAATGGAGCATACCTAGACAAAGAAGGAACCATATACGTAGTCACCAGTCACCCAGATAGGACAGACAAATTTGGGAATGTGATCCAAGAGCCGGACATAGGTGACCTAGAGCAAGGAAACTTAGGTGGAGAGCCTAAAACCCCTCGAGGCAAATCTGTTCTTACCAGAATCATCACACCAGAGTGGATTCCCCAGGACAATAAGAGCATAGACCTGCTCTTCAACCGAGAGACCGATGAAGCCTTTTGGAGGTATAAGGCTGATCAACCAAATGAGGTAGGAACAATCACGATATATGAGTTCAAAGATCCTGATAGCCCAGGAAAAGTGACCTATTTAGACCACACTTCGGAAAGGATCTTCGTGGTTACTGAACATGGTAGGCATGCCTACACTTGGAAGGGTGAATTTATTTTTCCCCAACCGAGATCAAATGTCTCTTATGGCCACCCAGGAGCCGGAACATCCCAAGCTCATGGAGCTCAAAGAGACAGGAATAGAGATAGACCTGAGGTAAGCTTTGCTAACCCAATAGGAAGAGAACGAACGCGAATAGAGACGAATAGAGAAGAAACACTGAGAACTAGGGGCCCAAGAAACCTAAGAAATGCTGATGATTTTCCGTTGCCAAGACCTAGAGAGCACACGAGGACTTTGAGACCTACATAGCTAGTTAAGTCCATGAAGAATTACTTCGATGGCACAAGAGATCCATACGATCATGTGGCTGAATTTAGGCAAGTCCTGAGAGCTGAACAAGTTGAGGACCTATTCACGCAGTACAATGCCTTTGGTCTAACCCTTAGGAACACAGCTCTTACGTGGTTTCAACCACTAATGATGAGAGACACTTCAGAAACATAGACCAACTTCTAGAGGCATTCATTACTGAATTCTCTAAGAGTGGCATAAGGCATAACACTTCCTCACTGATTCATAGCTTCAAGCAAACCCCTCAAGAGACGGTTAGACTTGCAGGAAGAAGGTTTAGGCAATACCTAGAGAGATGTCATGTTTCTGAGTTACCCACACCAGCCAAACAAGTGGCTTTATTCCTAGATGGATTGCTAAGTACAAAGTTGAGATCATATGTGTACTTGAAGGACCCTAGAACGATAGAAGAGTGTGTACGCATGTGCATAGACATTGAAGAAAATCTAGGGGAGGAATTAGAGCTTTCAAAAATCTACAAAGATTCAGATAGTTCTACTAGCCTCTCTTCCACTCAATCTACATCTATTGAGGAACTCGCTGAGAAAGTAGCTCAAAAACTAGGTGTCTCTAGCAAACAAATTCCAAGATTTGCCCCAGTTAAATGGTGCTATACTTGTGGAGGTGACCATATGGCGAACGTATGTCCCATCATGGCTCAACCCCAAGTGAATCCTAGTAGCCAGTACTCCACCATAGAACGGAGATACACAAATCACACTGCCCAAGATTGCCCCTACAATAAGCAAGCAGTTAGGCAAACCTACCCTCAACCATATCCACAACAGGGAAGATATCAGAACCAATACCCACCACAACAGTATGCTAGGCCTCAACAAACCTACCAACCACAATATCAGGCTCAACAGAGACCTCAACCAGTGCTAGCCCAACAACCTCCAGCTCCAGCCAATGTGATCCCAGTAAAATATGTAGCTGCAGAAGAGAACCTGAATAGAGCCATAGTGCCAGTAACACCATTGCTTTCAGAAAGTGATCTCAGTGATCATAGCTTTGATTCTACACATATTGATAGCCCCCAGGCTTATTACATGCAGTCTCCTAAACATGGTGAGTCCTACTATAGTGAAGAACCGAGTGAACCTAGTTGGGAGCCAGATTACGCAAATGTCATGTACGCAAACCCAAACTCTAGACCTCAACCTAGACACACACGACCCCCATTCCCTAGAGGACCATGCTACAGATGTCAAGGAGATCACCTCATTCGTGATTGCCCCATGCTTGCACCCACACAACCCCAGTCAGTAACAATACAAGGCTTTTGTCAAGATTGCGGCAAAGAGCATCTCTTACGGGATTGCCCAAAGAATCCCAACAATATGCCAAAAATCACTCCTATTAACGTTATTGGGTTAGTAGTAGACTCTACAGGAAGTGTGACTTCCACTGCACCAGTACAGGTAGTCACTAGAGCTCAAGCTTTGCAGCATAACCAAGGGGTAGGCCAAGAAAAGAGTGCAGAGGTTAGTGAAACTGAGAGCATAACCAAGAAACGGACTAGAGCTTGGACAGATAGCCGAGAAAGAATGAAAAGACAATGGGCAAAGAAGATGAGTGAACTCGAGGAAAGCCTAAGATGAATGAGAGCCAAGATAATTGAACTTACCTCTCAACCTCCCTCTCACACTACCCCACCACCACCATTCCCATCTCCATCCAATCCACCACCTTCTAACCCACCTCATGCAACCCCACCACCCCCTAGAGTAGGATCAGTCCTAGCAGATCCCACTCCCGAGGACCTTAACATGATGCTTAAGGCATATCAAGCCAAAATCCAAGAAGGGCCAAATGTAACCGATCATGAAAAGTGTTACCCTAGAGCGGAACTAGAGCTTGAACGAACTAAAATTTGTGCTAAGATGGTGGAATTGGCTCAAACCATGTTTGAAGCCAGTCGCTTCTTTAACATCTCTAGTTCAGCTAGGACGCAGTTGCACTTTAATGGACTGCTAGAAAGATTGGAGAGGCTAATTCCACAATCAAAAAAGGAACCCACCTCTCAAAATGAGAGAAGGCCAAACGAAAGAATAAGCATTCCCCCCCCCCAGGAAGCTTATGTCCCTAACTCTACAGAGCCAGACACATCTTCTTCTATGAATCGGTACACACCAGAGTTCTTGCAAGAGATTCAAGAAGAGAAATGGGCTAAAGAAAGTGAAGTCCATCCTCCCATTGAATTTGTGGATGATGCACATGACCAATTCCCACAAGACATCCCATCCATTTATGGAGAACAGGAGAATGCACAATCTCAAGAGAGATTAGACTTTGAGTCTAATTCTTTACATGAACTACCCCACTTCACAAGCCCATGGGAAGCTAAGTCTACTTGTATGAGAGCACCCACGGTCATGGTACAAAATGAAGATTTAGTCATACCTAGGAATACGGAGGTAGTAAAGAATACTAAAGTGCCGTGCAATCTCACTTTAGAAGATCTACTCCAGGTTAAGCCAGAACTATGGAAACATGTAGCCAAACAAGTACCAGAGATAGCAAAACCTTGCTCCTAGGTAGGATCTCATCGCACAGTGCCAGAGATACCTTTGGACAAGATAGGAGACATGAGCGAAGGAGAAGAAGGAAACACCTATCTTCCCATCATACATCAAGGATACACAACCAAGGCAATTCTCGACTCGTGTGCAGGAGTTGCAATTGCTACCACTTCCCTATGGAAGCGTTGGGGCAAGCCAGCACTTCGGCCAACGAGAATGAAATTACAGATGGCTGATGGTCACATAGAAAGACCCTTAGGCTTACTAGAAGGAATAACTCTCACTACATGCGGTGTTGAGTTTGAGCACACTTTCGCCATATGTGACTTTAGCAAGAACCATGCCTATGAGATGATATTGGGAAGACCCTTTATGCGGCAGTTGCAAGTGGTCCAAGATTGGGGAACCAATTCCTTGTATTTTCAACACTTAGGTGTTACGACCAAAGTCAATCTCAAGGATTACTCTCATAGAGATGTACCGCCTATTCAATGGAATCCCATCCATAAAGCCAAGGATGACACGGAGTTTGTGCACTCCATAGGATCAGGATCCTCATGGATGCATGAAGACACTCACTTATGGATGTGTAAAGGAGCAGTAGAAGAAGAGAAGAGAGAAAAGGACAGAGAGATAGGTGCAAAAGAAACCCATAGATCAATTCAAGACCTAGCCTACGCACCTGTAGTATTTCCTGATGAAGAATTTGAACCTCATGGCTGGGCAGAAATTTTAGCAACAATGGACGTAGCCATCAATGAGGAACAATGGACACCCCACTATGATGAGGATGGCTATGACATTTCAGTCTTCTCCATAGAACCAATCATAGGAGATGCATTTCTGGAAGAATGCAAACCTAGCCCTGATGCATTTGAAGATGCAAGTGACTCCGATCTAGAGTCAATCATTATGGACCCACCATTTGCATCAGATGAAGAATACTTCTATGAAGTTGAAGCTCACCCTCAGAGACATGGAGAGCTCACGAATGACGTAAGGTTAACCACACAAGTGACCCCTAAGGATGAAGGAAAGAAAAGAAAGAAGAGGGAAGTCACATGAGAAGAGGAAGAATCCTTGTTTGAGGTCCCCGAGAATTTCAAAAAGTATGAGATAGACGATAGGAGAGTCATGGTAAGAATGCCAAAATGCGAGGCACAAGCCGGAGAGGCCTATGATAACAAAGAAACTACCAAGAAAGGAGTCATAGCCATACTAGAAGGAGAAGAAAGGTGCACATACATAGGCCATGACCTGACAGAGGAAGAAGAGCATGAGCTAATATCCTTACTAAGAGAATACAGAGATGTATTCGCTTGGAGTTACAAGGACTTGAAGGGTGTTGACCCAGACATATGCTCACACACAATTCCCATGACCTCAGACGTGAAACCCTCGAAACAGAAGCCATATACATATAACGATAATTATGCTGCTAAGATCAAAGAGGAGATAGATAGGCTAGTAGAAGCTGGATTCATCTATGAAATTGAGCACACTGAGTGGGTATCCCCCATTGTAGTGGTGGCCAAGAAGAATGGAAAGCTACGTGTGTGCATTAACTTGAAGAAGGTTAATGCAGCCACTATTCGAGACAACTATCTGCTTCCTATCACTGAGCATCTACTAGAAAGAGTAGCAGGCAAGGAAGTGTACAACTTCCTTGATGGATTCTCGGGCTACAATCAAGTGGCCATTGCTCCAGAAGATCAACATAAGACCGCTTTTGCCATAGAGTGGGGTATATTTGCTTTTCGAGTAATGCCATTTGGGCTTACCAATGCACCCACCACGTTTCAGAGGCTGATGTGTCATGTATTTAAAGAGTTCTTGAGGAAGAATTTAGAGGTCTATGTCGACGATCTTTGTGATCATTCCAACATTAGGCAAACACATGTTCCTGAACTTAGGCAAATCTTTGACAAATGTAGAGAATATCAAGTCTTCTTGAACCCAGAAAAGTGTGTTTTCATGGTCAGGCAAGGCAAGATTCTAGGACACATAGTATCAAAAAATGGCATATCTACGGACGAGGAAAACGTTAGAGCTATTGCAGAGCTACCTAAGACAAAGAATGTCAAGGAAGTACAAGCTTTCATGGGGCATTGTGGTTATTACTGACGGTTTATACACATGTATGCCATCATAGCAAAGCCTCTGTATGGACTGTTAACCAATTTCTAATGGACTGAAGAGTGTGAGAACTCCTTCAATGAACTTAAACGACGATTATGTTCAGCACCAATCTTGACCACACCAGATTGGGATAAGCCATTTCATGTTCATGTGGATGCATCCAATTATGCTATTGGATGCGCTACTCGCACAACCTACTGGTGAAGGTAATATGGATCTTCCCATTGCCTATGCTAGTAGACAGCTAAATGTGGCGGAACGAAGTTATACCACTACTGAGAGAGAAGGATTAGGCATGGTATATGCGGTTAAAAAGTTTAGACATTACTTGCTTGCAAATAAGTTTAATTTTTTACTAATCATCAAGCACTGTTGTACTTGGTAAACAAGCCATGCAATACAGGTAGACTAGTAAGATGGTTTCTCTTACTAATGGAATACGACTTTGAAGTTGTGGTGAGGAAAGGGAAGACTCACTTGAGAGCAGACCATCTCTCTAGGCTCACATCTGGAGAAGCCCCACAAGGAGTATCAGATGACCTTCCTGATGCTTACTTGTTTAATTTCGAAGTTATAACTTAGTGGGCTAAGCCATTAGTGCCAGTATTGACATACGGGCCCAACCACCCAGTCATAAACACTCAAGATAGGGAGGTAGTAAAATCCCAAAAGTACCATATCATGGTCAGAAACATGTACAAATAGATGGATCAAGGGATATTGGCTTGTTGTGTGGAAGAGGACGAGTATGCAAAATGGTTGCAATTAGCACATGTAGGTGCATTAGAGCAACACTACTCAAAGCAAAGAACTTTACAGACACTTAGGAGGTTCGGAGTGCATTGGCCTACTATGGAAGCTGATGTCCATAAGTTGTGCAAGGAATGCCCGATCTGCTGCACTAAACCACCTGTGGAACACGCCACTCTTTATCAAGTGTCGATAGTACCAGATTGGAGTGAACCACTAGTAGCCTTCTTGAGGACAAAAACATTCCCACAAGATATGACATTGGCCAGACAAAGAAGTCTAGAACAAGAATCCATAGATTACTCACTCATTGGTGATAATCTATACAAGCGGGGTAAAGATGGTTATCTCATATTATGTGTCCATGAGAGCGAATATCTTAAGATCTTGGAAACTGCTCACGAGGGTGTAGTAGGAGGACACTTTGGACCAGATAGGGTGATTAAAGCAATCTTATTTGCAGGCTTGTGGTGGCCAACCCTTCACATGGATGCACATACCTATGTGAAGAGGTGCGACATTTGTCAGTGAACTCAGTATCCTATACGCAAAGATGAGATGCCTTTGAAACCTATGATGGGTGGACGTGCATTCTCTAAATGGGGAATAGACTTTGTAGGTCCTATTAATCCCCCAGCTAAGGGTTCACATGCTGAATATATCATTGTGGCCACAGACTATTTAACCAAGTGGGTAGAGGTAAAGGCCACCACCAAGAATGATGCTCAAATGACAGCTAAATTCTTATTTGAGAATGTGTTCACTAGATACGGGCTACCTATCGAGCTAGTAAGTGATAGAGGGACTCACTTCTTAAATGAAGTCATTGAAAATCTTCTTCAGGAGTTCTTGGTAATACACAAGAAGTCTGCCCCCTATCACCCACAAGCTAATGGACAGGCTGAGAGTACAAATAAAATTTGATGCAATGTATTGACAAAACTAGTAAACAGTAAACGCTCTGATTGGGACAAACAGCTACACCATGTTGTTTGGGCATACCGAGTTGTCTATAAAACGGTACTCCAAGCCACTCCCTTTCAGATGGTGTTTGGCCAAAATGTTGTGCTACCATTGGACTTCTTGATACCTACCTTGAAAGTAGCACAAGAGCATGACTGGACAGGCCATGAACTCTCTTCAAGGATCTTTGATCTTGAACGATTAGGTGAAACACGATTGAGAGCTGCAGCACAAATATATGCAGCTAAGAAAAGACAAAAGGCATACTTTGATGCCCACGTTAAGGATAAAGGCTTGAAAGCAGGAGATCTAGTACTATTCTACACCTTGAAGCAACATGCACGGAAATTGGAGAAGAGAGGCTATGGACCCATGATTATCAATAGGATCTCCACAAGCGGAGTAGTTCAATTAGCCACTCTAGAAGGTGACATCCTGCCAAGCTACATTAGCGGATGCAGAGTCAAGTTATATCAAGAACCCTTGACTGAAGAGATGCTAAATCGACTCAACACTGCCAAGAAACGCAAAGAAGAGGAAAAGCGAATCCGAGAAGAGGCACAGGCAGAGGCATTGGAACGCATCTGAAGGATGAAGTTGAGAAGACAGGGAAGAGATCAGCCTAGGACAGAGGCGTATGCAGATCCAGGATATCATATGGCTATGTGTGAAGTTTCAAGTAATAGTTCTCATAGAATAATTGATCGACGTCCTTTTGTAACCTTAGAGATAGGACAAGGAAAGAGTGCAAGGACTGTAAGGGCCTTGATTGACTCAGGTGCAGCCACTAATGCTGTTAAATTTTCTTACTGTCAAAAGTTGAAATTAAACGTCAATCCTATAGAAGCATATCTCATAGGGTTGGGAGGTGTGGAAACCCCTTGCATGGGCGAGGTGGAACTTCCCCTCAACATTCAAGATGTTTTAATGACAGTTAAAGTGCTAGTGTGTCAAGACGAGGATCTCACTGAACCTCTTGTCTTGGGTCAAGACTGGATCTATGATTATGCAGTCAACCTAAACCTAAGAAGTGGACTTCTTCAGGTTTGGGTAAATCAGAATGGCATTACAATTGAGTTAGAAAATGAAGCACTCAAGGAACTAGGAAAGGCACACACTCCTGGTCCTTCTAGGGGTACACATGAAGATGACCATGCTATTCTTGTCCAAAACTATGTGATGCAGAGGAAGGATTGTCTCAATAAGGAATTCAAGGATACGATGGAACTCCCTTCTTTTCCAAAGGCCATCGAGATACAGCAACCAGAGACAAATAAAAGGCAGAAGAAGTAGATGACTTATGCTCGAAGCCAAAAGAAAATACGAAGCACGGTGTCTCAACCATCAAAACAAGTGTGGGTGCGGAAAGGCGAGCATCCTATTGCGGTCAAGCCACAACAACTAGTTCAACTTCCTATTAGTGATCAACAACCAGACACTAATAAGAAGTCCTCCAAAAATTCTTCTTAAAAAATAAAGTCTATCTGGGTACCCAAGAAGTCGATGAAGGTTGACCCACAATCAAGACAAATTTGGGTGCCCAAGGCTTGCTTGCGGGCTCAAATAGCTACACGGAGACCACACCTTGCACAACATGGTTCACTCACTCAAACAGCTGACACCCACTCGTATACATCACACACAAACACTTATTCACCCATGAGCACGAGTAGAATCTCTTGTGAATGGTTCCATAAGAAGCCTCATTTCCAAGCAGAAACTCTCGCAATGCCCTCGAAAGTCTCCACAAAACCAAAACCAAAAGTCATACGTTATGTTTGGCAGCCCAAAACTTATAATAAACCCCCTAACCCCCATTTGTAAATTCATCCCCACCTACTAACTACATCACTCTCACACTACATCATTTCACTTAGCTCCTAGGTCTATCCAATCACTAACTACACACACAAGCACCGAGCACTTAATAACCTACTAACCTCTCCCCAACCTCACATTAATGCTGTAACGGGGACAAAAACTGTTCTATCTTGTCCTTTACAATGTTAACACATGCTTCTATATTCCCACAGAGCTAGCAAACAAGAAGTAAGATGGTCGAGGCTGTGGGAACGAGCACGCAGGCAGGAACCAGCCCTCAGATCATGGACAAAGAAAGTCTTCCCATTGAGGAGGAATTGAAGGAAGGCCTAGTGGCTAATTTTCAACTAGTACCTAATTTTCAACTAGGCCGGACACTAGGTCTGGACAAGGCCAAAAGCTAGTCAAAAACTATAAATAGAGCTAGAGAGCTCATTTTTGGGGGTAGCTTGTAATAGATTTGAACTTGTATGAGCATTTTGGAAGTAATCTAAAAGAACTTCATTGTCTTTCTCTTTGTCTCGCCGTGTGTGCGCGTGTGTGTATGTGTGTGCATGTTGGTGTGCTTCTCACTCACGCACTTGTGCCTTCACTTGCTCGAGGTCATCATACCATCCTCACGTCTTCCCGGATTGACATTAAAGGAGGTGCTACTCATCATTGAGCTACAATTAGCTAGTACTCTGTCGTTCCAATACCTAAGTTTAAATAAGGCTGGGACATGCAGACATGGGTTGTGTCAGACTTATGAACCTGGTAATTAGCCATGGGAATAGGCTCTTCTCCTTGTAGGTATCGTTCATCTCTTTGCCCTATCCACTCTTTTCGTTTCTTGATATGCTCTAAGGCTTCTTGCCGTGCTTCCTCTCTAATTCGTTCTTCCTCTCTCTTCCTATTTTGTGCACCTATGAGGCGTGCTAACATTTGATCCGTCAATGGCTCCATATATTGTTTTACTCGACATCCACTAATGTAGTTAGGCAGAATATCTCCATGGAGAGTGGCTAGATTAACCGCTCCACTAGTGGAAATCCTATTGATTATTAGAGGTCCATATCCGCGTTTTTGTAATTTCTTGGCATGTTGCTTCAAGGTGTAGACCAGAACTAAGTCTCCTTCTTTTAGTCCTTTGTCTTTTATGTGTGCATCATAATGTGCTTTTTGTCTTCTCTTGGCCGCATAAATTCCTGGAACCGCTTGTATTCTAGTCTCATGTAGCTTCTCAAGTTGGTCTAGTTTCTTGGATAATTCATGTCCTGTCCATTCATACTGTTGGGCTACTCTCAAAGTTGGTACTAAAAAATCGATCGGCAGGATTGCGTTTTGTCCATACACAAGGTTGAATGGGGTAGTTCCAATGGCAGTCTTGTAAGCAACTTGGAAGGCCCAAATTGCATGATGCAATTGTTTGTCCCAGTCTGACCTTCCACTATTGACTATCTTTGTCAATACTATGCATAACATCTTATTGGAACTTTCCGCTTGACCATTGGCTTGAGGGTGGTATGGGGCTGATTTTTTATGGATCACTAAGAATTCATTCGTTAGGGGCTCTATGATTTCATTGATAAAATGCGTTCCTCGGTCGCTCACAATCTCAATTGGTTATCCGAATCGAGTGAAAATGTGCTCAAAAAGAAACTTCGCAGTGGTCTGAGCATCATTTTCTAGTAGCTTTTGCCTCTGCCCATTTAGTCAAATAATATGTGGCTACTATGATGTATTCGGCATGTGACCCTTTGGCTAGTGGGTTAATGGGTCCTATGAAATCAATACCCCATTTGGAAAATGCTCTAGCACAAACCATAGGTCTCAATGGCATGTCATCTCACCGAATCGGGTATTTAGCTCTTTGGCATGTCTCACAACTTCGAACATAGGTGTCAGCATCCATATGTAGAGTTGGCCACCACAAGCCGGCAAAGAGGATCATTTTTATAGTTCTCTCGGCTGAAAAATGACCTCCTGCAACACCTGCATGTGCCATCTCTAATATGGGTAAGTATTCTCCTTCATACACATATAGCCGTAACTGATTGTCTTTCCCTCTCTTAAACAAGTGTCTTCCCATGATTACATAATCCTTACTCATTTCCTCTAGGGACCGTTTCCTTGCTAAGCTGACTCCTTCCTCGCGTTCTCGTGTCTTTAGGAATTTCACTAATGTTTCACTCCATTTGGGTGCTATTGTAGTGAAGGGTAAGGATGTGTGATCCTCTGGTATGGTTTCCTGACATTTTGTGCAATGACTGACATAATCATGGACATCTTTAGGCATATCAGGCCAGTATACTCCTAGTCGTTTCAATTGCCTTAGAGTTCCATGAATTCCTTTGTGCATCCTCCATTTGTTTACATGGCCTTGTTCAATCAACTTCATTTGTTTGTCTTCCTCAACACATCTTGATAATACACCGTTGGGTTCCTTATAGTACACACTTCTTGCAATAATGTGCAAGTTACGTGATTGCAGAATTTCTTGTTTACTTTCTTTATTAATGGAGTGTTGTGGGCCATGAGTGAGTATCGGGATTATTTTCTCTGCCCGCTTTGGACACACTTCCAAATTAAACAGGTAAGTGTCTAGAAAATTGTCTGGTACTCCACTTGGTGGTTCTCCATGTGTTAATCTAGAGAGGTGATCTGCTCTTATATGGGTATTTCTCTTTTTCACTATTACAGCAGAAACCATCTCACAATTCTTCTCGTGTTACAAGGCTTATTGACTAAGTACAATAAGGCTTGATGATCTATGAAGAACTTGAATTTGCTGGCTAAGAGATAATGCCTAAATTTCTTTACAGCATACACCATTCCTAATCCCTCTCGCTCCGTAGTTGTATAGTTTCTCTCGGCTTGATTCAGTTGTCTACTCGCATTGGCAATTGGGTGATCTAACTTTCCTTCATCTGCCGGCTGAGCTAAGATGCATCCTATTGTGTAATTTGAAACGTCCACATGAATATGAAAAGGCTTGTTCCAATTTGGTGTTTTCAGAATGGGGGCCATGATAAGTCTCCTTTTTAACTCGTTAAATGCCTTTTCGCATTCATCCGTCCAAGTGAATTGGGTCAACAGTCTATACAAAGGTTTGGCAATTATGGCGTACATGTGGATAAATCGACCGTAGTATCCACAATGTCCCATAAGTGCTTGCACTTCTTTTGCATTTTTCGGTCTAGGAAGTTCTAAAATTACCTTGATCTTGTCTTCATCTGTAGATATTCCGTTCCTAGACACTATGTGTCCTAAGATCTTCCCTTGTCTTACCATGAAGACACACTTTTCGGGATTCAGGCAAACTCTTGTTTAAGAAAATTGAAGGGTTGAAGGGCTGCCACATGGCAAACAATGATTGAACCATGTTGTACAGTCAAGATGAGCTCATATTCAAGGGTGAAGATGCACTAAATCATAAAGGAAGGAGGATCCACAAGTTTTTTTCACCGGATAAGCTTTTTTTCATGATCAAAGATCAATAATGCAAAGTTTCTCCAAAAATAGTGGCTTATCTTATCCAAATTGATGTCAGCATTGATCCGACAGTCCAGATCAGCCCCAGATCCAATGGTGGAGAATGAAGGCATCTATTTTCCTCCCCTTTGCCCTAGATATCATATAAAAAACCAATCCTAACCATCCATTTGATAAATCCAATGGTTGTAATCAAAAGAAGCTAATCTTAGGGTTGAGAGTTGATTTCTCTAGATCCAAGGGCCCAAATTCATTCCAAAAACTATATAAACCCCCCTCTAAACTCCTAGAGCATCATTGTTAGGCATCCATAAGGCTCTTGCTAGCTTAAGTTTTCTTTGAGACGATCACCCTTGGTTGAGCGAGTGAGGATCCAAGGTGGGCTAGTATGAGTATAGTACCTAGTTTCAAATTTAAGTTAGAACTCCAATCTAGGATAGGCTCTTGAAACCAGCATCTCTATCTTGACTCACCCTTGGTGGAGCGTGTGAGTGAGTTAGAGCTGGTTTTAATGAGTCTTAGACTTCTTTAGTTAGATGTTACAAGCCTAGACATACATAGGGTCAATGAAGTGGAACTCATCTTCTTACGTGTGACATTCGGTTGAACTGTCATGCGTTGAGGGTTGGAACCGCCTTTGATCAGTAGACTGCTTAGCTTGACGTATCATGACAATCTTATACATGTATCGTAATTCAAATCCTTTTAACTCATGTCAGCTGTCACTTGTCTCTTGTCTCTCAGTCTCTTAAGTATTTTTACATGTCTTCTTTTCTTCTATGTGTGAGAAGGCTCCGCAGTATTGCAAACCAGTGAGGATGTTTCATTGAGCTTGTGACTAAACCCTATCATCATAATTCACTTGCATGCATATAATTCATACATACCCATACATATTGATTAGTTTCTGAAAGTGTATAAGAAGCTCCACTATTGGACCATTCTTCCTTTTGAAACTGATTTATGTGTAAGGATTTCATCTATTCTCGTCATGCATACATATCATCCAAAGAAGACTATGCATATGGATTAGAATTAGGAAGTGTTTAAGAAGCTCCTTCAATGGACCATTCTTCCTTCCAAATTTGATTCGTGTGTATGGTTCTCTTTCATTCTTATCATGTTCATAAATCTAACTTGCACTCCTACATTCCCATTCCCATAATCATTTCAACATCTCTCTCTTCTCCATACTCAACATTAATTTCACTTTCACGTCCTTAAACCTTCCAACATTCATTAGCTTCATACATTCTGTGTGTGCCACGACCGGACCCGATCCACCTGGATCGCGATCACCTCCACATCCGTTAGAATTGATCCTGGCTTTTTTGACCGTCGGATAGTCGGTGGAATGGAAACTTCTTCTCGAATCTCTGGTTCTTTAGGCTTCTTATTGCTTCGTGTATGTTTCTTATTTTCCTGATTTTTGTTTTTCATCCATTTTTCCTTGAGCTTTTCTCTTCTTTCCTTCCACTTTTGGCTTTTCGTTGCTTGAGTACTCTCGCGTGGGTCTTCTGAATCTTCCACTATTTGAATTTTGGGGTCTAAGGTTTTAGCTCGTGTAATGGCCTTTAATGGTATGGTGTATTCCTTGTCACTTCCCAGTGCTTCTATCACTTCGATCACAATAATAGGTGCAGTGTCTTGAGCCTTATTGGGATTTTTTGGGCAATCTCGGAAGAGATGTTCCTTTCCACAATCACTGCAATACCCTTCCCAAGTCCTAAGAGGTGGTGGGTTGCACGGCCGAGTGCATTCTCTGAGGTGTCTTCTGATTTAGTAGGACTCATTGTACCTTTGAGATCATCTGCTAGGTTGTCCTCTAAGTCGATACATTCTTGAAGACATTCACTCAATGTCTGCAGTCTCTTTACATAGACCAAGGTTCTTAAAGTTCCGTTCGTTAGTTTGTCTAAGAATAAAGAGATCATTTTTTGTTGTGTTGGTTGTTCTATTACTGGGCATCTATCAACATACTGGTTGAATCTTCGGGTAGCTGTTTTTACAGTTTCGTTGGGGTTCTGTTTAAAGCTATGGATTAATGATGAAGAGTTGTGTTTAATCCCTCTTTTAGTGAATTCCCCTATGAATTCTTGAAAGAATTGTTCAATATCTCTGAATTGATTGGGGTCTAATGGTTGGAACCATGTCAGAGCTGTCCTTGTGAGAGTGAGTCCAAAAGACTCATACTACACAAAGAAATCATCCACTTGCTCAGCTCTTAGAACTTGTTTAAATTCAGCAATGTGGGCATAAGGTTCTCCCAATCCATCATAATGATTTCTCACACATTTGGCCACTTGAATAGGTCTTAATCTTCTTACGTCCTCTGGCTGTCTGGGCATCATTGGGAATGTTGGGATTGCTGGTCTAACTGGGGGTATTCCAGGTTGCACTCCTAGTGGTGGTCTTGGTCTTACTGGTGGTTGGTTTTGGTTGCCTGATCCAGGGTGTGGCTAATTGTGTGCTTGCATTCCAAGCATTGTAAATTGTACATGTGTTATGTTTGGAACACTCCGATGGCTTGTTTGTCCCGACATAGTATGTTCCATCTCTTGCTGTGTCCCAAAAGGATTCTGAGAGGTAGTTGCCTACTCTCGCTGGGGAAATATAGGTAATCCCATGTATTTCAGTCGAGCTCTATCTATGGCATCAACTAGCCAATACCTTCTTTGGTTTTTGTCTAGGTATGTTACTCTAGACTCGTCTTCCAGATCTTTTAGCTCGTAAAATGTCATCGTGCTTTCTTCGCGTCCTTGTGTAGGTGAGTCAGTTTGTAGCAGTAAATATGTTCCATGGATCAAGTAGATCTCCAATAAGTAGTCATCTTGAGGTATCAAATCCCCTCTCAAGACTCGCGTCACTATTGACTTGCCTCTAGGAGTCGTTACTAACTCCTGAGGGTTCGGTCTACCTAAATTTTCATGTCCCACTAACTCTCCCCTCTCATTGATCAAATCTGGGTATTTTGTTACTATGTAGATGTGACCCAACTTATCCATGTATGCTCCTCCTTCATATTTGACAGTTGGTCTAGGCACAATTGTGGCATTGGTGGAGGTTACCATCCTAGCAACTGCTTTATTTAGACCATCCAGGTGGATGGGAATCTCCTGGGCATTAGTAGAAACATATTGCAAAGAGGTGCAATATTCCCCTTCTATAGCAGTCATGAAGTTTCTCCCAGGAACATGACCTTGCATGTCTTCTAAAGCCATGGGTATCTCCTCCTCTGATTCACTAGAGGTGTCCGAATAGGTAGAGTGGTGACTGACCTGAGCGGTACTTCCCACCGATGATATGACACTTTTCCGGCTACTTAGAACCCTTCCAGACCTCAAGTTCATCCATCCTCCTGGGGCTTCCATGGACTATAAGCCCCTCCATAAGTGGTTCCTCAAATATCCCAAATTCACCCTTAAATATGCTCAAAGTGTTCTGGACGATACCACTTTGGTGATGCTGCCCAAGACGATACCACACAGACGATACTGCACGAGACGATATCAGATTACTGGACGATACGATACTGCTTCAGCCCCGATATGATACCATGTGTTCAGGCGATATGATACCTCCTGAAGACATGATACGATACCTCTCCACTACACGATACGATACCACGATAGTGCATGATACGATACTTCTGCAGTGCCCCATACGATACTGGGAATCCTATTGATACGATACCAATGCAAGTCACGATATGATACCACAAACTTGCACGATACGATACTAGAGTTCATCACGATACGATACTATGACCTGGCATGATACGATACTATGGAAACTCGCGATACAATACTTGTGCAGATCACGATATGATACCAAAAAAACTCACGATACAATACCTGGGGACAATGATATGATACTAGAATTGTGCGTGATACGATACCGCTCGGTCAACAATACGATACCTCTGCCGGGATGATACGATACCAAGTGGACCGCGATACGATACCACTGGCAAATCGCGATCGTGATACCAACTTGGTGATATGATACCAAAAAATGGTATCGCGATACCACAGGTGGAAACCCGTGATACGATACTTTGGCGAGTATCGCGATACAAGGGAATTTTGGTATCACGATACCAAAATTCAACCGATCGTGATACTGCAGCCAAATCAACTCCAAATACAAAAAAAAATTCACCCCCTGGTTTCTCTCTCTCTCTCCTCTTCACTCCGCACCCTCTGTCTCACTCAAAGGAACTCTAAAAACACTCTGTCCCACCCCGCAATACTAGATGCGCTTTTAATCACGTGTTAATGCACTTCTATTGTGTTTTTTCTATTGAAATCTTGGGGTAGCTTACCTTTGTGATGTCCTACTTGAGTCTTGAGTTCACTAGGTAGCTTTGAAAGCTTGGAATGCACGATACCACGCGGACAATACCGATCGCTGTCTGGAGGTGATACCACTTTCTGAGCAAATAAGAAATAAACTACAAATTTTTTGTTTTTATATTTTCTGAGGACTAAGGCCTATCCTACACTATCTTGACAATTTTTTGGGATATTCTTCGTACTTTTCCACTTACTTCTACTCCAAATCTCTTCCTAACCTAACCCTAACTCTTTCTTCTCTCACTCTCTCCTAACCCTAAACCTAAAAAATCATTACGCACACCTCTAGGGTGTGAAGTAACAAGTGCTGAAGTGTTCGACTACTTGCCACTGAATGAATTCACTTCTACAAGTACGATTACTTCACTCTAGAACTATAACCATCACGAGGGCACCTTGGTTGGGCGTGTCCCTTGCAACGGTGCCAAAAACGTGTGTACGTAAGTCACGAAGTCTTAGGGACTTGTGCCAATGAGATTAAATCTCATTTGCCACACAAATGCATATAGTGGTGGATTGACACACGCTTAATTATCAATCCAAAGAATAGACCTAACCAAGTGTATGAGGACATGTGCATACATGATGGAAGATGAAGCACTTCAGCGAAAATGTATGAGAAAATATTAACCTACCTCTCCAAATACACTTACACACTGGAAGTGTCTGCCACGATACCACTTACAGTAGTTTTTACTAATTCGAATCTTTCTCCCATCTCCAAACGCCGAATATGGCCAATACTGGGTTCTTTTCAAAGCTCTTGACAAGACGCACTTTTTGCAAGTGATTTAACTCGAATCTGACAACCTCTCTTCTAGTTATGACCAAAACAGTGAATGGTGGAAAACACACACACTCACTCCACAACTCGCTCTTGCTCACACACACACTACAGTAGCTCAAAAGTGATGGGGAGGGGTAGACAATAGTCCTACACACACATTCCAAGCTTCACACACACACCAAAGATCATAGAGAAGATGAAAATCTGCAGGAAAGAAACAAATTCGAAATTCAAGAGCTCTCCTTCTTCACAATGGCAAAAAGTCTTTACAAAGAGTCACCAAGTGACTTATATACATGTTCCCTAGAAATGGTACTTTCACAGAAGTGACCGGCACTTTATTGGCTAATCTCTAATTTCCTACTATTTTACAAGAAATATATTACAAGGATTTGGAATTATGCATCTAGAGGACTCCTCTAGTGCATTTACATAGCTTCTAGGGAATTTCCTAGGATTTTGAAGAAGAAAAATATGTCCATTAATTTGAAAATTTTGGGGCTCCCCTTTTGTACCTCTTTGCTCTGCAACAATAAGCAACACATCCAAAGATCCTGCAATAATCAAGTGAAGGTCTTCTACCATGCCATGCTTCATATGGGGTCATCCCATTAAGAGATTCGGATGGCAACCTGTTTACAAGATAAGTAGCAGTAGATACACTCTCTGCCCACAAGTAATTTGGAGATTTTTTTCTCATTTAACATTGACCTATCTGTTTCAACAATTAGTCTATTTCTCCTCTCTGCCACCCCATTTTGCCCACGCATATACCTTGTTGTAATTTTTCTCTTGATTCCTCTGTCCTGCAAGAATGCATCAATCTCATTTGAGAAGTACTCACCTCCTCCATCTGACCTTAGTCTCTTTAGACTTCTCCCTGTTTGGTTCTCAACAAGTGCAAGATATTTTTTAAAGCAACTGAATACTTCATCTTTGTGCTTCATAAATTCTAAGATAGTCCATCTACTGAAATCATCAATGAAAGATACATAATACCTTGATCCAGAAATTCAGGGATCCTTACTTGGTCCCCATACATCTGTATGGACAAGCTCTAGGTAGTCCTCATGCATGTAGCCTTTCCTTGAGAAGGGTAACCTGTGAGATTTTCCAAACTGACAAGCACCACATTTATAGATCATGTGTTGCTTGGATACATTAGGTATCCCAAGCACACATTGATCTCTACATATTTTCTTTAAGGTTCTTTCACCAACATGCCCTAATCTCTTATGCCAAATTTCAAGTTTTGATAATGTTTGGTCTTTGTAACTATAAAGTGCAACATTCCTTGTATCTTCAAGTTGAAAAGTGAATAATCTACCTATCTTTTCTCCTTTGGCAATTCTCTTGAATCCATGTTGAATGCTCCATATTGATTGAGCCTGACATGCAAACCCTTTTCCACAATCTATCCAACATTCATCAAATTCTTGGTAATTGTAGGTACATATAGAACCCTGGTCAACGGATTCTTATTTCCATCATATGTTTTAACATTCCCTACCTTGATCACTAAGTGTTTGGTGTCATCACCTGTTTGTACCTGATGCTTACCCTTTGGTTCCTCAAGATCAGAGAGAAGAGCTACATTGCC